>LASQ02017994.1:0-10430 GCA_001272955.2 Urostyla sp. PUJRC_G1 | reverse complement strand
TTAACTTTACATAATATTTTTTTTAATACTAATTATTCATAATGGCAACAAACAGTTTATTTTATGCTCAGAAAATAGAAGACACCATATCCCCTTGATCACCATTTAGCATATCCAATGCAACACAATCAGCATAATAAATAGGAAAACAAAGAACATCATGGCATGTCCAATAAAACAATTTCATAACCGCCAAATAAAAATGATAAAAATCAAAAAAAATAAAACGAAACGACCAAATGACACTATAATCAACTAATCATTTAGATAATATCGATGATATAACACCAGAAGTAGCAGCTCAAATAGTAAAGAAATATATTCTTCCAATGTTTGAGTCGGATCAAAAGAAGTATTTGAAAAAGAAATATAAGTGATTATAATCTGCTAAGACAAGAAATGAATTGTAGTAGCAAACTGTTAATATTGATGATATTCTCTCGACTAAGTAAACACTATCTTCTCCCAAATCAGTATATGAAGAATTGAAACTAAGTGAGAAGCTGAGCAATTATCTATAAGTAAGTATTTATAGTTATTTTCATATATAAAATTTAGGTTATGAAAGATGAGTATTAATTAGTCCAGGAGAGAGCAGAAGAATCAGAATATAGGTGTTAACTTTTGACACAACAATACAATTAGCTATCTATTAAATTTTAGCAAAGCTAGTATGAAAAGGCTTCATTAAAAAGGAATTTATCATTGATGAATACAGTCCTTTAACAGTAGTATTTTTCCTTTACAGAGGTATTCTAATAAGGATAAAGTAAATTATTTTTTTCCTAAAAATTATTTCAGGCTTGACCAAATTTGTTGAAATCTCTGAAAAGCTAAGAAAATAATACTCAGAGTAGTTAATAAAAAGCTAAAAGGAATTCGATAAACTAAGAAATGACCATACAGCTCTAAAATCAAGTAAAATTTAATTATAATTAATTGAAATAGATAAGAACTTAAATGATTTAAAGCATGAAATTATAGAGGAGTAGCTCAATCTTTTATATAATTCAGTTCAAAATCTCTCAGGTGCCAAAAATCTCGAAGATAAATTTCAATTTCAAATTGACAACTAATAACAGTTAATGTCAACTTTGGTATATGAAAAATCAGATATTCTGGATTAACTTAAAAGGTGTACAACTGAACGAGATCAGGCAAGAGATGACCTAAGAGAAATGGTAGCATCTAGAGAGAAGCTTCTCAAAGATAAGGAATCTTTTGCTACTTAAATGAAAGAAAAAGTGTCAATATTAGAGAGAGATTTGAAAGAAGGAAAGGAAGAATTATAGAAATGGATAGATGAATTTAACAAAATGGAAAAGATCAACAAATCCTTACTATTAGAGAGAGAGAAAATGAAACAGCGCTTTATTAAGCTCAAATCAAGAAAGTTCCGTCTAGACTAAAACCAAAAAATATGCAAAAAATGTGGTAAAGAGTATATGGAATAAGAAAACTTCAATTGGTCCTGTCGAACACATTAATCTGAATGGGGTGGCGAACTATGGTGGTGCTGTGGTAAGACCTCCAAAGAGCACCCAGGATGCAAATTCTCCAAGCATGAATGCAAAGAAGACGACGAGGAGGACCAAGATGGCATGGATGAAAAACAGAAGCCGACTATTAATAAGAAGATAAAATGCTATTGTTGTAAAGAGCACGGCCATATCAGTAGTCAATGCACGCGAGACCCCAATTTTATCACCAATAAGGATGCTGAGTTAGAATTCGAGAGAATTTAGAACATGAAAGGCGGTTGAAAGTTAATATCAGAGACAAAGGCAATTTCTAAAATGTTCCTAAAGCGTCTAGTCTACATTTAAGAACTATAGCGTTAATAGGAACTAATGGGTCCTTATGCTGAAAGAGGCAAAATTAAACACTTTAACAAGCTTCTTCATTAAGATCTAAAAAATGGCGACTTTATGGCCCTCACTAAACTAACTTAGTAGCAATTGGATCAAAGTGTTTCAGAGCAATATCAATTTGAGATAGAAGAAGTTCCTAATTAATATAGTTTAGAAGAATAATAACAGATTGAAATATGTTAGGCAGTTGAAATTTAATAGCAATATACTGGTGAGACCATTAAAACTGAAGAAGAAGTTGTGGATGACGAGGAAGAAAGCGATGAGGAAGGCTCTGATAATCTCGACAACATTTCATCTACTTATTAATCTGACTACATGATGAATATGAGAGATTTTGACGATATTTTGGCCGAGAAATTTGAATTGTTGGAGACTTAGGAGCTAAAATTGAAAAATAGGATTCTTATAGAGGATTACTTGCCTAAAAAGGTCATACTTGAAAAAAGACAATCTACTAATAATAATAAGAGAAACAAAGTTATGCATTAGTCAAATTATGAGGAATCATTGGCTTCGAGGGAATCAGTAGAAGATGAGGCAATGAAGGTGGCAGAGGCTGTAATGAATATAATTGAGCCGAGTGAATACTTCAACATTGAAGAAAACATTAATAATACTATTAATTTGGAGGAGACGAATAATAAGTTAAATATTGAATCGATTAAAGATGAAATTGATTAATAAGATAAAAAGATCAAAAAGAAGAAGAAAAAGAAGGATAAATAAAATGAAGATGAAGATAAACCAAAGAAGAAGAAGAAAAAGTCTAAATCAAAATAAAAAGATACAGAATGATTATTTTAATTTCCATTAATAATTTATTTAAATGATATATTAATATTTTAAGAAAATAATTTAAGTTAATTGTTTTTGAAGTTAATTAATTGTTTCCAAATATTGAACTCAATGCTCACTATCTTCATCATCGAAATCCTCAGAATACATCTTGGACCTCCAAATATTCTATCTGCCTCCCATATTCCCAAAAAGAGAATATGCCTCAGTAGGTTTCTCAGTCTTATACTCATCCTCCTCCTATTCATCTTCATCACTTTATTGGTGCCTTCCACTTTTGAAGAGTTATTGACCACCAAATAAATTCTTAGTAAAGAGCGATTGAACTTCCTTATCAGAATCATCAGAAGATTATGGTTGTTAGATAGTTCTCTTCTCTGACAATCTATCAAGGCCAGTAAATCCAGATGAAAATAGGGTGTTTGTTTTCTTGAAGATGTTATAGAAGTTGACTTACTGTGGAGCCATTTATGGCTCCTCAATTTAATTTGTTTCTTGCTTTGTATCCTAGAACTATTGATTCTATTTGAAGAAGGAAGTGAAGTGGAATGGATGAGGATTTTCTTCTTTTGAGCGATCTTCTTCCTCTTCCTCCTCTTCTTCATCCTCTCTTTGTTTTGATTCAAAGAATTCTTTCAAGTCGTTTTTGCTCAACTTTTAGTATTTTTCTTCTTCATTGGGCTTTTATTCATACTTCATTTCCTCTTGCTATTGGGATTATGGCTTTTCTATTTTGTAGGAATGCTTGTATTGATAATCCTCTAATTAATGCTATTATACTTTTTTCTTCTTCTAGTAATTATACTTTACCTCAAATTCATCATCTTCATAGCTAGTTTTATTATAATAGCTAGGCTTCTTCTATCTAAATAGAGGCTAAGGTTAAATTTACTACTACTTCATAGTATTAATGACTGTTCTTTTAGGTGCATCATCATTTTCATACTTTGTATACTATTACTACCATTAAGTTGTCTAGGAACTTCTATTGTTCATTTTGTAATAGGAAGTACCTTGAGCCATCATACCTCTCTTATTATAGTAGAAATCAGTGGATTATGGAGTATTCCTAAACTTTTAATATTGTGTTCTAGGCTAATACTTCTATTTATACTGAAAGTAGGAAGATTATGGCTAAGGTTATGATTGCTTTGATTAAATTTGCTATTAAATTTGTACTTAATCTTTTTACTCTATGCTGCTTGTTTCTTAGCTAATTACATCATCCTTTTTGCTACTTTCACCCTCATCTTATAATTCTTCTTATTATTCATCATTTTATTCATCTTATTAGTATTAAACTTATTCTTATTCTTATTCTTAATCGTATTCTAGTTCTTCTTAGTGTTTTTATAGTGAGCTTGATTATTCTTGTGAAACATCATTGATTTTTTAATTTATTTCATTCATTACCATATCATATTCATCTTCTTCATCTTCAACATCAAATTTTTATGGTTTTTCTTCTTATGTGGCTGATCTTGATAATATTTATTAATCTGATATTGATTACTCTTATTAAATTTTTTCTTTAATTTCTTATTCATCTTCTTCAGGAACTTCTTGTTTTATTACAACTTCTTGCTATTATTTTAATTCTTATTCTCTTTAGCGCTATTTCTCTTCTTTCTTTAATCTTTTATTTATTTTTTATGAAATCTTCTTTTTATGTTTAGATTTAGGTCCTTCTTTACTCTCAGATTTTTATAAAGTTGCCTCTTCTTAATTATTTTTCTATATTAATACAGGTTCTTCTATTTTTTACTCTTCTTATAAAGTTTTTGCTGATTCCTCCTTCTTTTTTTCTTATTATTTTTACTATTTGAGTTTTCTTTGCTTTTCTTATTGAATTATAGATTTTTAAACATCTAAAATAGATAAATTCTTCTTCTAACAAATATTATTTATTTCCTTCAATAGGTTAATACTTGGAGTTTCATCAATTTTTTAATTCAAGTTTTAATATTAATTGAAAACAATCTCTTTTTAATTATTTGCTAGAATATCCTAAAATAATTATTCTTTCACTGGATGCTTTTTACTTAGAAACATATCATTAATCTTTCTATATACATTAAATTAGCTATATTGGAAATTCAATTTTGATTATATTTAAGATTTTCTTGTTATATAATTTGCTAATTCTCTTAGAATGATATAAAAAAATACTGCTAGTGATAGAGTTAATAATACTTTCACAATTATTAGTGTGTTTTATTCATTTGGATTAATGATCTTAAGGGAATTAATTATTGATAAAAATCTCATTGGAATTTTTATTTATATTTAAAATTCCTAAATAGTTGACTTACTTTCAATAATTATCCTCCTTTTTAATAAAGCTAAACTAAAATCTGTTGTAAAGGAAATATAGACTTAATATAATTAACCTGGGGCCAAATAAAAGCTATTGCAGTTAAGAATAGATAAACCATATGCACTGCATCCTTGACCTTCAATAGATATATGGTCAATTTAAATAGGAAGATTACCAATATTCTAAAATTGTATAACTCTTTAATGAACACTTTCAATATTAAAATGACGAAATATAAATAGATTATTTAACTATTGTTCAAAATTTGGACAAATTTCATTTTATAAGCATTTATTTAAATTACTTAATTCTTCTTAAACTTGCATATGATATTTTTCATCATTAAATATTACTAAATCTTAAAGATCTAAAGGAAAAACTATAAGTTTTTCTTATTAACCTTTATATTATGTATAAACATTTGATTTCCCATGTGTACTATTTTATTGCTACTATTATGAATAATTAATTCTTATTGATTATTCTCCATATAAAAATCTGTTAATCCTCTCTCTAATATCTTATCCATGTATTTAAAAAGATGATGCATCAAATTTTTGATCAAAAGGAATATTTTCTTAATTTAATTAAGGTTAATTTTGAGATATCCTATTTAAGATAAATATAAATTTAAAATTACTTCTATATTTTTATTATTTCTAAGAGACCAGTTCCACCTGAGCCTGATAATTAAATAGCTTATATATTAGTTAAGTTATTTTTTATTAGCAGAGTCATATCTAATTATTCTTTTTCGAGGTTCATAGGTTAAAATATTATAGCATCTGTTATAGTATAATTTTAGTTAGGTTATATTTTGAATACTTAATTAATTACTTTAGGGTTAATAAAAAAATTTTAAAGTTTTTATTATTCACTATCCTTATTTTAATTTAAACTTAAAGAATTATTTTTAACAACAATTTCATTTACTTAATTATTTTTAAATTTAAATGATTAAAATTGTTTTTTATATTATTCTTTTAAAACAGAATTAATATGCTAGTTATTATTAGAAAATAAATGCTATATTTTGTAAAATTTATCTGTAAAAAGTGAATTAACAAAATTTCTAATTAATTCAAATAAGAAAAATTCTTAATTATTATCTTTATTCTTTCTAACTTAATCATTTTATTAAAAGTCTGTATTTTTTGCATTTGATAAATATAAAATATTCTCAAATAATTGATCAAAATAGTCTATCCCTTATTTCTTTGAGGTTTAATTAAAAAATTGTTTTTTAGACTTCGTACTTTGTTCTAAATTATTAATTTATTTTTCTTTTTCAAATAATTCTCTCATGTGTTACTCCAATTAAATTTTCAAATTTTGATCTAACTGAAGCATCTATTCTGAATTGCTTAAACCTATATTAGCTAAATAATGGCATAAATCTATTGTCTTTGTCTTCTAATTAATAAGAATTTCATATTAATCATTATTAAATTTAAATATATCTTCTTATGACAATTCATTTAAAAGTTTTTAAGAACAAAATTATTAAATGAAAGTTTATCTTTATTGAGAATCATATTAACTAGTTTATATCTTTAAAGATTCGAGGAGCATTTATTGAAAATCACTGCCATTCTTATTATTTTAATACTCTAATATACTTGAGCTTTATAAAGCTTCTTCAAAATCTAAACTATTCATCATAAATAGTTATACTATCAAAATCTCATTAGTTGGATTGAATATTTAGATGTTTTTATAACTATATGTCCCAACTTACGCTAAATTAAAAGAAATGCTATCTTCTTTTAATAAACTAGGATTAGCAAGTGAAGCGATTATAGGAATTTCTATTCTTTCAACTATATTTGTCTCTATAACTATTTTCGATTTAATTTCGTTAGTATTTATTTCAGATTGAGATTGTTCCTTATTTAATCTTTCAAATAATTATCTTAAATCTTAAGATTATAATTAGAATTATTGTTGCTATGGAAACGGTTAAATGAAGCTCTTAAATTAAATTTAATTAATAGCACCTTAATTATTTATAGTAATTTATGTTGGATTGGAAGGGTGTTAATTTATAGGCTTTATATTTTACTTTTAATAGGTCTGTTAATTATCAATTGGATCAATTGGAAGAATTCTTTGCATGCCAAATTCTTTTACTATATTTAAGAAATTTCTACTCGGATTAAAATATATTGTACTTATATCTGTAGTATTATTCACATAAATATAAGATTATAATGAGGTTGGCATGAACATATCAGACTAACTAGTAACTGTTTTAATTGTTACAAGTACATTAAATGATGATTTAATAGCAATATTTTATTGTTAAATTAATCCTGGAAATCCTGGTGTAAATTACAAAACTTTAGGGTATACTTCTATACTTCCAATCTAAGAAAAATATGAATAATAAATACTCAATTAAGGTTAATCTTCTATATATTTTGAGTAAAATTATATTATCCCTTAACTTTATTTTTAAACGTTGGTAAAAATTTTTATTTCGAAACAGTAAGTGAAATAAGGTTCAAGAATTAATTTTTAATTATATGAAAGTTTCTTAAATGATAATATAATCTAGGATTAATTTTAAGTTATTTTTTTATTTTGATCCAATATCTAAAGTAAGTTCAATTGAATTTCATCAGCCTAATTTTTAATAATTTAAGTTATAGGTATTTCAACTGGATTTAAATTTGTAATATTAAATCGCTTTCATTTATATTCATTTATTGGAAAGTATCCAAAATTTATTTAATAATTTTATTTGCATTAGACATATCTAAAAGTTTAATATTCTTCTTCCCAAGAGCACAATAAATTTTTATCATAAAATTATATTTTAATAGGAAATAATGTGTTATTAGCTTGTAGGAATATATATTTTTAGCCTAAAGAAAAATTTAAATTTTTAGTCTCAACTTCAAAATGGCCAAGCTTTATTATTTCACCAGGTTAGAGAACTTTATTTATAAATTTAAAGCCTTCTTTAAAGGTATAAATTAAGCCCATATTAAATTTTAATTCTTTATTATTATTTACAACATCTTATAAAATCAAGGGAAATTTTTAATCATTTTTAATTATTAGATTACTTTTTATAGTACAATTTAATAAACGGGGTCTAAAAATTTCCTATGGGCCTGTTAAATTATTAGACAGGTCTATTAAAACTCCTCGCCTAGATACATTTGACTAAGAATACCGATCAAATATAATGCTCTCCTATAAAAAAGTATTCTATTTTGTGACATATGCGAGTATAGGAATGTGAATTCTGTAAGGTTTACTTTAATTTATATCTGACAAATATTATTCTAAAATAATTATCAATCTAGTATTAATTAACCCTTCCTTATTTGGATTAAGGTATATAGAGCCTAAATTATAATCTTGTTGAGAATATTTTAGAGTTTTATAATTATTATTCTTTTTAAATTCCTACATGTTAAAGCTTAACCTATCATCAATCATTGGAAGATAGATTTCCTCTAAGCTAAAGAAGCCACTACTTTCATAAAAGTTCATTTTTAAGTTAATTTTAAGTATATCATTCATAACATTTACAACTCCGAAGTCAATCACAGTTGGATTGAATACAATACTATTCTATGTTACATGAAGGTTAAAAGGAATTCTAATGATATGATCATAGGATGTTAAAATATGTACTACCCCACAGTAATCACTTACTTCAGTACCATTAAATTATACAGTTAATAAATGCTTTTTTTTTCTCGGTTCTATGATTAAATATTGTGAATAGTTATTATCTGAATAGTTCTTGGAAAATTCTATTTTATTATGAATAACTTTTTTATTTGGCCATTTTAGTTATAAAAACTCTTCAGTTGAATATAATTCCTTTATTATTAATTGTTCATTATATTTATAATTAAATATATGAATTGGCATTGAAAACTAATTGCTCTAACTTTTATCATTTATGGTAATATTATTCATATAAATAGGATTAACTTAGTATTAATTTTCTATAAAATGAGCTGCTACACCTAATAGATATATAAATCTTTAATATTAACCTTCTATTTATTTGCCTAATATAATGCTTATTGATGCCTTAAAGGCCCCTAATGTTTCAGGTACTAAAACTACGCTAATTTCTATACTTTATAATGGTTAAATCACTATTGGTGACTCACTAGCAAATTCATAATAAAATGAAATTTCTGGAGATGATGATTATAAATCATAAATATATAGATTGTCCTTTTAATCCGTATTCGTAATTTTAATTATTTTAAGTCCAGGTATCAGGATTTCTAAGGCTTCAAAATCTAATTTTGTTGATGGAATTATATCAATTTATTTTTTAAAGAAAGGGTAAAGAATATGATCTTATTTCAACTTATTAACAATTTAAGGAGTTATGCCTCCTAATAAATCCGAAAAATCAATTTATAATTCTTAAGTGTAAACTACTTTTGAAATTTAATCTAAGCTCTAAATATCCTTGTCATTAAAAATTTCAACTAATTTCATATAATTATCCTAAATATGAAATTTAGACCGTTTCTCTAAGATTCCTTCAAATATAGCGTTATCATCTATTAATTTTAATGTTTCACTTTTAATTTCATATGCAAATTTAGCATTATTTGAATATGCAACATAAGAATTATCTTAAAAATTTTCATATTAAATATAAGCTTAAAACTGTATATGATTGGCTAGAGCCTAATGAGCCATATGAGTAGCATTAATAATCTTAAAATCTTCAATACCGGTAAATTTCTATTCAAATGTTTGTTCTGGTGTAAAGTAAAATTGAGTTTGTAAATTTTCATTTCTTTTATCATTTGGTCTATTTTCATAAATATTTTCCAATCTCGGCCTATATAAACTACTGGCTAAAAATGCCTTAGGAAAATCAAATTACTAAAAAATGTTATTAATATATTAAATTTACTTCATTATCGATATCATTGTAATTTCTCATTTTATTAACATGAGTGACGTTTCCAAGTTTTTTACTTTCCCCATTATTTTCGAGTTCATTTGCGAGTTTTATAAGTTATTATTTTCATCTAATGTATGTTTCTTCAACAAGATCAATCTGCCTAATGTGGGTCATATCCTCATCTGAAAAAATTGTTTTCTTGAATCGAATTCCTATACCTCCTTCAGGTATAAAAGGTCATTCAGGATAGCGGAATTATTAAGGATGCAACAATTATGCAGCGTCTTTTATCATTTATTCTATTGTTTCATTATTTTAGGACAATTGACGCTTTGATTAAGCTTTAACTGGATTCTCAATATTAGTTTCCTTCTAGAAAGACCCAATAAAGAGAAGATAAAAGCATATTGAAAATATTATATTGAGTTTAACAAATAAATACATATTTTAAAAGCTAGTTTATATTAATTAAATTTTAGATTTTGATTATTTAATATGCTGTATAAAAATATGTTTTATGGGGTTTTGGGGTTTTGGGGTTTTGGGG
>LASQ02017991.1:0-10050 GCA_001272955.2 Urostyla sp. PUJRC_G1 | reverse complement strand
TATTAATGAAATAAAAATTCTTCAATAATCATTCTACTTAATTGAGGTATATTTCATTATTTTTTCCTTTCCTTTAGTGATTTAATAATTTTTGAATTCTTTATAATTCTTCAACTGGAATAATTTTAATTAATATTCTAACTCTAAAAACAATCCTTTTTAAATATTCCATAATTACATTCAAAGAAATTATTAAGCATGTAATCAAATATATCATAAAAACTGAGAAAACAATAACAAAAATGTTTATTTAGAGTTATTAATAATATTTTAGTGAATTATCAACCTCTTCAGTCAAAGTATCAAAAATAGGACCAATATATTCTTAAATAATTTCTGCATATAATCTTGTAGTAGCGTCATATTCGTGCTCTTCAAGTATTTTGTTTGTTAATTATTGAGGTTTTAAACTGTAAAAGAATATGTACTCAGTAATTATATGATAATAAATTGTATTGATTACCATTTTTAAACCATTATCCATGATTTTATTGCTAACTTTTTAACACTAACCTATTTCATTGCTTTCGAGTTCACCAAGTTTGCACACTTAATCTGAATTATACAATTTTAATGTATCGATAACTCTTGACAATTGCATTGGAGGGGTTCTTAAATAATCATCATATGATTTTTCAAGTCCTAAGCAATAAGATTTTAAGTAATCAAATGTTGAAATTGTATCATATTCTATTTATATAGTAGTATTTAAGTTAAAGGTTTCAAATAAAAATATCATTGATTCTTATAAACATGGTCTTCTTCTATTTGTTGTAGCAAGATAATTAAATGATTAATTAGCAGATTTGAAAATATTATTAATTAAAAAGTAACTAATGAGATAAAATCCTATGATTATTAGAGAAAACATTGTTTATAATAAAACCTTTTATAATTATTTTTTTTAAAAATATGATTATAAAATTTTTAATTAAAAAACTCTTTATTGATTAAAATTTTCCTTATTATCTTTATTTAATACTAAATCTACTTACAATATATCTACTGCTGAATTATTACTTTATTAGAAAGAATTATCTATTTATTATTAATTTAATTAACTACCAATTTTAAAGGTTAATTCCTCTTATATTTCTACTCTTTAATGTGGAGATTAAATAAAACTTTATGCATTACTAAAATCTTTTGGGAAATAAATTTCTTTTTCCGAATCATTATCTATTTCTTCTTCTTCATTATTTAAAAAGAAAGTAAATTTATTAATATTTTTAATTACAATATCAGTAATCTCTTATTTAATCAGCATCCACATTCTGACGATATCCTATTATTCTGAATCTAAAGAAAATGATATTCATAAAACCAAAAATGAGGAGATAACTGTTATAAAAATGCAACATAAGCATATTATTAACACTGTTTTTTAATATATATTCCCTTTTTATTTTGATTCATTTATATATACATTTGTAATTCTTCTTGTCATATCTCTAATATCATTGTTACCATTTAATACTATAAAAAACATATCCTTTTAAATCTATGTAGCATTTGTATAAATTTTATTTCTCAATCTAAACGTTGCAATATTTGCATAAAATATATTAAAATCAATACTAATAAATGATTGAGCTTTAATTAAAAACTAGGATATAGCAGTAACATATGAAACATTAGTGTATTAAATTCCATTATTTTATATTTCTTATATAACTACTAGTTTATCATTCATTAAAGATTAAATCTTAGATCCATATTTTTATTCATTATCTATTAAATATGTATGAACTTGAGCTAATTTATCATAGTAATCATTTAGTTCAGATTATAATTGTTAAAATTTTTCTTCTAATTAACCATCATTATTTCTACTCTCAATAATAAGTAACCTATAAGCTAAACGTAAACTGGATAAATATGAATTTCTGTATATTGAATATTCTACTGATTTGCTATCTTAATTAAATTCACTATTTGAAATTATACTCACGGCTAAAACAGCAAATGAAGTAGAAATAATTATTAAAAAGAAAAGGAGTATAGCTCTTCTTAAATTTAGTAAGTTTTATGGAATTGTTTTATAGTCAATCATTCCTTTATTTTAAAGAAGTTAATTTTATGTATTTGAAGACCCACTAGCAGAAGAAACTGAGCCACTATGTGAATTATTAAAATTATATCCAAGGTCTAAATTTATATCTTCGTTAGATTCAAAATCATTTAATTATTAAAATCTATCAATTTGTTATTAATGATTGTGTTCCTATGATAAATTATTTTTATTTTCAATTTAGTCTTAGGGATCATCATCCACAATAAATATTATTTCAGAGAATGTAACACCAAAAGGCATAGAAAGTTTTTAAATAGTTAATATAACATCTAAATATCGTTTATTTTCCTCCAAGTGTTCTAAGTTAGATTTTGCAAATCATTAATTAATTATTGTACGAAATTCTTTAAAAGTTTTATTTTAATCATCTTATTTTAAAGTTTCAAAGATTTAAACAATTTTAGGAAATAATTCAGATACTTCTAGTTTTTCCTCCTCTAAAAATAAGGTTTTATTTCTTAGAAATCGTTTCTTAAATAAATTATTTGTTTCAATTAGAAATCCATTTTCATTGCATAAAATTAGATAGCATTGTTAATAATTTTTATTTGGCAATATCAATTAATTAAAATTCTCAGATTTAAAAGTAGAAATTTTTTCAAATGGTTACATATATGCAACAAAAACGATTCCTTTTGATTATGTTATACATGTTTTAATAACTAATTTACAAGGAAGGATTGTTTCATCTTTTTATTTGAACCAAACTCTTTAAATTGTATTTTATTATTCAGGCTTATTCTAGGAGTTACTAAGATATTCTTCAAGAATAAATTAATGAGATAAAATAGCAAATTTTGGAATTAGTATACTTAAATCCTTATTTAAAAGAAATTTCTTATCATAACCAAGTAAATCAGCCGCAATTTCATTATAATATAGAATTTTATTTTTTTTCAAACCAGCCCATTATATCATAAATACTCCTTAATATTGTATATTATTCATATTATTACCATTTTGCCTTTGTATTTTATTTTTTTAATACATATTTTTCAACATATTTTAACAATTTTATGCTTCTAATTCAAAATTCATCACTTATTAATTAAAATGAATATTTATTTAAATTACTTCTTTCCAATTTTATTATAATTATAGAATTTGATCATACAAAGAATTACATTTATAATAAGAATCAACAATTTCTTTACCAATAATGATAATCTTATTTATTTATTTTTCTGTGTTTTATATTTAATTCCAAAATTTATCTACTTATATTGAGGCTAAGTTAACAGCTTCTTTATACTCCTTACTTAAACTATCTGCTAATAAAACTTTTTCTATATCTATTATATCATTTTACTTCTTTTAATTTTATGTTTTAAACTCGTTAATGATTTTGTATTTTAAATAGCTAAATTAGTTTTTTAGGCTAGCCGTATTACATTTTTTCTTATTTTTTATTAAATCATAATATGTTGATAATGTTTATTGATTATATTAAACATTTATATAAATATTAAATAGCTTTAACTTTATTGAATCAAATTAATTTTCATAATGATTTTATAAAATATTTAAAAGATGCTTTTTTATTTTGGAAAGTTTTAATTATTCATTGGGCTAATTCTATTTATTTTGTATTTTATTGTTATTTTATAAGATTTACATAGTACTGGAATTAAAAAATGACATTGAATTATTAAATTCATCTATTTATAAGTTTTACTAAAGGCTTTCTAACTTAATAGATTGTTTCTTTCAGTTAAATCCCACATTACTTATAGATTTGCATCTACATTATAGATCCTTACATTAATAAAAATGAATTAGAAAACATTTAATATATTAATGTGAATTTTACTTTTTATGGTCAATAATAAGATATAAAATTTAAGTTATATATCTTTCAGCATCTTATTCAGAGCTGATTACTGAGATTTTATCTATTAGTAATTATTTATTAGATTCTTATAGCATATATAATACAGGCAATAAAAAAATCCAATTTAAGCCTACTAAAGTTAAAAAAACATGCTTAATTTTGATCTTAATTACTGTAACTATAAATGCATATAATAAGCAACAAAAAGATAAAGAATCTTTTAATAAACATGTAATTTAATGAAATTTAGAAAATGTTTAAAGTTAATTTACGCTATATAACATTTATATTGTATATAGGAACAAAATAGGCATCAGTATTATATAATATTCTGTTACTTTAATTAATTCATCTTAAAATGCTAATCCAAAAATAATAATATATTTTAAAATCTAATTAATAATGTTAATTCTATTGCATGGTTTAGCAATTACCATGTGAAAATTTGGAAAGCTGAACCTTATAAAATAATTTTCTATATAGATAAATAATCCATTGAAAAATAATCCACAAATACTTGTTATAAATCGTACTAAATCAGGCTATGAGGGGCAATTTTAATTAGAAAATTTGCATTTAATAGTCATAATTTAAATTATAATGCTATAAGGCATTATACATTTCTAATAAAAGATAATAAAATATGCGCATATTTAAAAGTAAATCTACTAATTCCTTTACTTCTTCATATCTTAAGTATTAAAAGTGCAAAATATTAAAAGTCCATAGAGTAAAATACTACATAAGAAGCTATTAAATATATCAGTTAGTAAAAAACCTGAAAAATTTAAAATTTAATTTATCAAATACGTATTACCAGTTTATGAAGTACTTAATAAAAAATTTCGAAAATTATAAAATGCATTTATAGGCAGTAGTGTAAAAAATGGAGTTTATGTTAAAAATATTTAAAATGATAACAATCTTTCAGATATTTAAGAGTTTTCAATTAAGTAATATTTAAAAAGCTTTAATCTTTTGTTTAAAATTTTCTTAGTAGTCTTTTAAATTTTAGAATTTTTCTAATTTATATGAAAATTCATATTTTAATTTTATAAATTAAATTTGAGAAAGAATTATAAAAGAATTAATAGCAAGATAATATTCGAAAAAATATCAATGAAATTAAGAATTTATTCAGTATTCTAATCTTTTTTAAATTCTACTTGCTTCTTGTTGAAATTTGAAAATTCTCTTACCTACATCTGTAAAATCGTTATATTTTAAAGTTAATTTCCCAATATACTTATTTCTTTCTAGTCCATTTCGAATAAATGGAGCATCTTAATCAGTAATTTTGTTTCCTTACAGATTGAACCACATTAATGCCTTATTTTCAGTTAAAATTTCTTCAAGAGCTTCTCCTGTTCCTTCACCTAGTAAATTATCAACCATCCATAAAGTTAATAATGATTTATTTTATGATAAGGCATCTATTATATCTCTTTACTAGATAGATCTTAACTAACAATCTTAAATATTTAGTAATCTTAAGCAGTTATTATTTTTCATAGAAACTAATATTTCCTAGCATCCTTTATTTCCTAATTTATTAGATTTTAATGTCAATCTTAATAAAGTTTAATTAATTTTAAGCATTTCTGCTAAATTTATTGCTCCTTCTTTCTATATCTAACAATTATGAATCTATATGTTTCTTAGAGTGTCATTTATCTTTAAAGCTTAACTAAAAGCAGTAGCAGTTTAATCTCCAATATTATTATAACCGAGATAAAGCCAAATAAGAGATTTGTTATGTTCAAAGGCTTTTGCTAGCTCTATACCTCCCTTATCATCTAAGTTAATGCTCATTAAACTTAAGGTATATAATTTTGTGGAATTTCTAATAGCTTCGCATAAATGAAGAACTCCTTCAGTTCCTATATTATTATTATCAAGATAAAGTCTTTCGAATGCATTAAAATTAACATTCCTTAAAGCATCAACTAGAATTTAGCTACTCAGCCCTGATAGATTATTATGAGATAAAATTAATTTCTTTAGATTTCCTTTTGTTAATATATGTCCTAATGAATTAATGGATTTGTCTATGCTTATATGATTTTGTGAAACATCCATCTCTTCAATAATGCTATTTCCTTAAGCTATTCCATTCAAAATTGCTTCAAAACCTTCTTTTCTTAATTCATTATTATTAAGGTTTAATGATAAAAGTAATTTAGGTCTTTATTATAATAGCTAACCAATTTTTTAGCCTGATTCACTATCCAATTTATTCATTTATAAATTTAAATGACATATTGATTTAGCATTCATAAATGCTGTTATGAGTTTGTTAAATTCTTAAGTTCTAATATAACATTTCCGCAAAGATAGATACTATATAGTATAATTATTGCTGATAATATCATAAAACAGATCAATAAAATCTTCATTTTCGTCTAAAATTAATTCTTTTAATACCTTTTGCTGATTAATAGCTTAAGCTAACGATTTTAAGTTTTTTAATCTATCAATGTCCAGCTAGATATCTTTGCCTTACCAAAATCTCAATTAAGTAATATTTAAGTGGAATAAAGATTAATTATATTCTTCTAATATAGCAGTAAATAAATTAAATGAAGTTTCAGTAAAAATGCATCCATTTAATGTTAAATATCTTAAATGTTGTGATTTTAGCATTTTTTCGATGAATATTTCTGAAGCCTTTTATTTGAATTTATTATACTCAAATTATAAGGAAATTATGCCCCATCCATCATCAGATTTCTTTTCTATATCCCAATCTTTTATACTCTCACTTATAAATCTATAATTGTACCTTGATGTGTTTTTAAATGTTATCTTTTGAATTTAATTGCTTGACTTAATTAAATGAAAAAGTTCATTTATCTAGGTTTGGTCATCTAATTAAAAATATGTGACAAGCTCAGCTTATAACCAAATAATAGGCTTAATTATTAATATATCATTTGCTATAGAAAGTTATATTTAATCTGAAACTTCTAGTTTGTAAAACTATTATGAATGAGGTGATTAGTTATCAATTGAAGCAATTGTTCCATTTGAATAATTAAAAGTTGCTGTTACTACCTATTCATTAGAACTCCCTCTATAATAATTGAGTAATCTTTTTTATAGTGATTATCCTGTCTTATTGAAAGATCTAAGTAGTATTTAAGATTCCTTCATTTCAAGAAAGCTCATTATATAGAGCTATAAATTTAATGAAGGTAGCTTTTCAAATATGAACTATTTTGTTTTCTGACAAGATTCCATTTAAAATTTAAATTTTTTTCAAGTATTTCCACAGAATATCTTTATTAATAAAATTTCATAAAGTATCAATGAAATTAAGAAAGAATCAAATTGCAGGTTCATCTAAATCATAATTCTGTGTCCAATATAATGAATAAAATCCCCAAGCAATTCCACCAATAAAGAAGATAAAGATAAATAGTCCAAACGCAAACTTAAATGCCTTAAACCAGCTCCAAGGCTTTCTCTAATATTCATAAAGTTAAGAGTGATGCACTTAATTTAGCTAGCTAGTGAAATCACTATCAAAAATCCCCATTTCATTTGACAAAGAAATTTCTTGCTATTTCGCCTTCTTTAAAAAGGAATCTTAATTGATACTTTTCTCATTCATATAGTTCTTAAACCTTGAATGTATATTCATCTTCCTAATGCGAGGCATCTTAATAGAAGCGATTTCTTCCCTTGTAATCACGTTTGATATTAGATCACCTACACTCTTCTCTTCATCCTTAATATTTTCGTACAATAATTCAAATACAAATTTCATATTCTTCTTTCCTTTCTTCTTAGATTATAATGATCCATTTTTCTTTGATTTTAGGAACTTATGCGTGTATAGCTATAAACTGTTCTTATTTTTTTCGTGCTTTTTTTCACTTGATTGCTTAATTTTAGAGCCAAAGAACCAAAAGTTTTATAATGGAGGTGCAGTAGGGATTTGCTACTTTTCTTGTAAAGTAAGCCTACTATTGAAATGATTGCTTGATATATCAGATTCCTCTACCTAAATCTCATTATATATCTCATCCTCCTCCTATCCAAAGGGTAGTTATAGTTAATTCTAATTTTGAATTTCTCTATCAACTATTCGATCCTTGAACAGATTTAAACTCAGATTGGATATATTATTAGAAAAAGATGAAATAGATTCAGTGCCATTATATTATTTACTTTAGGCCTTTTACAATTAACTGTCCTTGTCCTTAGATATAAAATTTCTCGCAGTGTTATTTCTTGAAGAATCTCTAAATTGAGCACTGGGCACCTCAACTATGGTAGGATTTATATTCCACTTTTTGAACATGTTTTTAAAGATACTCATCTTTGTTTGATGTACCTTATTTAATCCTGGACTCTTAGCAGAAGATGGCTAGTTTACTAAAAGTGGAGAAGGTATATCCTTTTCATTTTGATTTTATTGTGAGGAAGAGCCCTTTAATGACTAGCGTGAAGCTGATGATTTATCTTAAACCACGCCCTATCCTTTAATCTCATCCAGATTTATAATTAAGTGCTTCTTCATTTTAAAGTCACTTAATCTATGGGTCTTTTTAGTAGATTTTTTGGCTGCTTTTAAATTGAGCTGCTTCTCCAATTCCATAATAACTTCATTATAGTATTGAGGAAACTTATTAGATTTAAGTATTGTATTGCCATAAATGAGATGAAAGAGGGCATTTTGCAATTTTTCCCTCTTATATCGACTCAGCTCATCCTCATCATTATTTCTCTTTTGCTTCAACTCTACTTATGTCGGAACATGATGCAGTCCCTGATTAAAAAATGTCAACTTTATCTAATCCATCTATTTTGGAGTGTTATCTCAAGAATATTTGGAATTATTATGCATGTTTTTATTATGATAGTGAATCGAAGTTATTCTATGGTGGCTCTCATGCCTACTTGGCTGAGGCAAATTAGCAAAGATGTCATATTTGAGAGGATGATAAAGGTGTTCCATACTACCTCGAGATGTATTTTATTAAAATCCCCCAGCCCATAGATTAAAGCCCTTTTTATTAAACTCCCACTTCCTTCTCTTAATTAGATTTTTATGTGTAGATGAACCGCCTATATGAAGGTCCTCTGTAGCTGAATAGGAATCACCTTCATCCTCACTAAATCTATCTCTTATTTGTGGTTGCATTATTTCTAAATACTCAAGTAAATTAGATTGAATTAGAGCACGAAAACGCACTTTAACGAAAACTTTATTATTGTAGTTGATTAATTGGCCCACTGTTTATTCATCCTAGTTTAATTCATGCAATTTGTGTTGTTTTATGATGAACTCCTTATCTACATCCTGCAATTCTATCATCTTTTTATCCTTCTCTTCAATAGAAGGAAGAGGAGGACGAGTTTATTAGAAGAATTTTTTGAAGTAGTTAATAGCGGTACGCTTTTCCTTCTTGTCCTATTTTATCTACTATTCCTCCATCTCCAATTTTATCTCCTCTTCTTCTTATTTATAGAGAAACTCTGTCTCATCAATAATGAAGAGATATTCTTGGCCTTATAACATGCGAGACCATAATTTAATAGCGAACTTCATTATCTTTTATTTTAATACTTTAATGCTCACCATTTTCTCAATAATCATCTCAGTTCCTCCATATATTGCTAGTTATTCTTGGTCGAAGAAGTTGAATTTTACTCGCATCCATAAATCCAATGACTGCATATCAAAGAACACCTCTTCTCCATCCTCCAATTATGGAGATACACGGGAGTCAGGATCTAATTTTCGTTGAGGCTAACCCTTCTTTATGATGTATTGGGCTTATACAAGTTTTAGATTTCTATACAATTCATAAGTGCTTGACATTTTCTCACCAATACACTTCATTAGGAAGCGTATTGAATCGCTGTCTTGGACCTAGACTAGGACAGACTTTAATGAGTCAGATATTAGGGTTGCCTTGATATGAAGGGAGGATTTGTTGAAGAAGCCATCCGAGTTCATCTAAATGAAAATGCCTCCCTAATGTGAGGATACGGAGGAATCTAAAAGTAATCACTCGGAGTCATTGAAAACTTATTATTATTAAGGTGAAAAATTTGAAATGAACATATTTTTTAATTTTTATAATATTATTATATTTTTTCTAATATTATTAAATGGGGTTTTGGGGTTTTGGGG
>LASQ02017983.1:0-10214 GCA_001272955.2 Urostyla sp. PUJRC_G1 | reverse complement strand
TATACTTTAATAAAGGAAAGAGGAAGGAAGGATGAAAAAATAAAGACAATATTAATGAAATAAAAAATGCCTCATCATGTTTGAACTATAAATACATTAATTAATATTATCTTACTTAAAGCATCGTCTTCCTCTCCTTCTTCTTCATAATTCTGTAAGATCTATTAATCATGTAGCAACTGCTACACTGATGCTGCGATCGTCTTTACCAACTGCGAATTCCTTATATTCATTCTCTTATTCAAATCAATCGATTCTCTTTTCATAGTAACAATTCTCTCCAATAGCACCTCCATTCTTTTATCAAAGTTCTATTTCGCTTGCTTCTGTCCAATATGGGTATCAATTGGTCTAAGGTCAGGCTAGTCATTTTCGATAATCCTCTACTATCTAAAATGACTAAGTGGTTTCTTTCCTCCCTTCTTCGCTTTCTACATTTACGCCAACTTTTCATCAGAGTCTAATTAGTCTTCATTATCTTGGTTAAAGTGGTGGTATTTGTAATCCTCCCATTTTTCAGGGTCGCCAGGGTCAGTTTATGAGAGAACAAATACTATGTCTGTGTCTTTTAACTTAAGTTCTTTAGGAGGATTCGTCACTACATACTTTATCTCTTTGATTTGCTCTTCCTGCCTTTGGTTAGCCTTAGAAAATTACGAAGGTGACGATCCATAGCCTCTTTTCCTTTTGTCATCATCTTCTTTGAATGAAGAATAGTGAACTTTATCAGTGCGGTAGAGACCCAATGGAATCATATATCGCCTCGTTGTGAACATGTCGAACAATTTCGAGTATTTCTTCCTATAAAACTGTGAAGGAACCTTCACATGATATAAATTGCTTGCTCTCACGTTACTAAAGTCGCCATCTTATACATAACTTCCACCGCTCCCAGCTCCAATATTGAACTTGGTAATACTTGATGTGTTTGTGGAGCCTCCTGATTGAAAATGGCTTCGTTTTCGATGCTTTTTGGAATCACCAACGATAAGTTGCTTCAGCACAGTTATTAGCGCCTAATTGTAGTAGGCTTGACAAATTAGCGAGTCCATCAAAGAGGATAAGTAAACTTCTCCAGAGGCAAATGTTGGTGTTTGATCATAATGGCATTTCTTTAATAAGTGAAAAAGGTTTGGATCATCTAATAAGTAGGCTATATTGTTCTCTGAAATTAACTCGGTGACCACATTTACCTTCGGATTGATCTTTTTTATTATATTGTACTTGAATATCGTTTTCGCATCCAAAAGCTAGTTTTCGTCATGCTCTAAATGTGCTTCACTCTCTCCCTCCTCCTAATTTCCCTAATTTCCCTTTCTAAATTTCTCTCTCTAATTGACGATATTCGGTGTGAGGATAACCACTTATCTAGCCTTCATTATATTGACTCGATCATATGACTATTCCTTTAGGGGTGAGCCTTAAACAAAGTAAATTTGCTAGAAAAATGACAGTTACTGCCATTATTTAGGTGAAGGAGGTTCCTCATGCAGTATTACTATGGGTGCGGGGTCCCTTAAATGCCCTGCCCTTAGCGGCATAACAAAGTGCCTTATATTCTCTACTATGCCGCATATTATTATGTGATTTTCTGCCAATTTTGAATCCTTTAGAGTTTGAAATGTTATATCACCTTAAATTACTGGAGTTGACACTGTTTAGCACATGCCAAGCCAATCACTATTTTGTGTTTAATTTAGATAAATTTTACCCTTCTATATTTTCTACTTGATTCTGATCGTCATCTATGTCATTGCTCTGAAAGACTCCCAATAAGTTACCTTGATTTGTAATTGCCGAATCTACTTCTAAATTGTTTCCATATAATTACTAAATAAAAAAATGATGAAGATATTATTTACATTTTCACGAATTACACTAGTGAGTCCCTTCTTATCGTTTTCTTCTATTACCTTCTTTTCAAATATATTCTCTGCATCATCTCTATCTGGCGCAATCATGTAGCCAAAGTACTTATATGTTATATTCTTGCCCACTGGCTTCGGCAGTTTCATCTTGCCCGGATTTAATAATATGTCTCCGCTCAAGCGGTCATTAATTACAATTTCTAAGGCAAAGAGAACAAAGTTTTTTTCTTTATATATTTCATTAGCAATGTTACAAAAAACCTGTCCTTAGTATTCTTAGGGAATCTCTATTCTATAGATCTCATATTTCTTGCCCTGCCAATATTCTAAAAGCCATCTAAAATCTCTATTTTTTGCCTTTTTTTGTAGTTCATTAGTCGGTGATATACTCGATTTTATCAAATTTGTTATCAAAACAACCAACCCCGGACATAAACAAGACTTGGCTAAAAGACTTAACTTCATTGACTCTATGCATACTATTTGGTCATTCTTCACGCCTTCTTTATTTAAAGACAACTCATAGTGAGTGATACTTTCAGGACGGAGTAGCTACATACATACTTGAGTTTCCATCTTCTTTCCCTTTTCTTACATTGAATTAAGATAGTTCTTTATAACCATAGCTTATAGAATAGTGTGTGTATCACCCTTTTATGCATTGAAGGAGAGCTTATCACTTAATATTACGACTGCTTTTGCCCTTTCAATCAAACATCTTTTAAGATCTCTTTTGTTTAAGGGATCACCTTCTATTATGAAGACATTTTGTGCGAAATCATAACGGCTGAATTCGATTTCTGTGTTAGGATCTGGCCGATCTGACGTCAGAACTATGCAATGTCTTGTAAAGGAACCATGATCTTGATGAAAGTATTCCAACAGAAAGTTAATTAGTGAAATTGCTTCTACTGAGCCCATCACTACAATATGAGGGACCTTCTCAATTTGTTAGTATTTTCTACGAGCATACACTGATTTTTAACTTATTAAGGAAACTAATTTAGCTGATTAGTTAGGAACGAATGCCACTATATACTATTTCACTAGGAGTAATATTACATTAAATGCCTATCAAAACTATGATACTTAACCTACCAATTATCGTTTTAACCTCTATAATGCTTTAAGTTAACGAAAAAAATCTACATGAATAATAACCAATAACTGAGATAGTTGTCATAATGAAAAACAAGCTATTAAAGAATGTAAATTCTATCTCATCATCTAAGTATACCTCATAATTTTCTATTAATTATATATAGCCCGAGAATATAACAATTAATGAGCTGACCTATATTTATGTTTTAATAAAAAGAATCCTTACTCCAATTATAATGAAACCCAAATCTCTATTAATATCATTTTCGATGTGTCTTACCACTCTTGATAGTGAAATCATTCTTAACAAGTCAAGCATTCTACTAAAGAATATTGCATAGTGATCAGAATCTTTAATGCATAGTACACATATTAGAAAAGGAAATATTGAAGTAATTTCGTACAAGTTTTCTATTGATAAAAAGTACTTTCTTATATACTTTGCAGATAATAATCTTAATAGGTATTCTATCAATAGGTAAATGTGAATCACAAACAGAAATGTAGGATACCAATGTTCGAATATTTTTTAAGAAAAGTATTTTGGATAATAAGTTGAATATATATACAAAATTACAGTAATTAAACCTATACAATTCAAATATTATTTTTTTTACATACTGAATATTGCATTTACTAAATCCATTGGGAAAGCAACCTGTTTATTACTCAAAAATTTCTATAATTATTTTTGTAATGGAACTATTGTTTAATGCTTTTATAGTTCAAATTCCTCTTCAAAGATAATTGCATTTTTATTTTTCCTACATAAAGTTAATTGATTCTTGAAATACTTTTTCATTAATTAGGTTTTCATAATTAATTATTATTTTAAAAAAGAATATAAAATCTAAATTAATTAGAAATTAATTTCATTTGAATGGGTTGCAATAATTCTAAGTAAAATTCCAAATCTTACAATTAATAGGCAAACAATATAAATAAAAGAAGAAAAAGTTTTGGTTATGTAGGTTGTAACAAAAGAAAAGAGATCAAGTAATCCTACATCATAAAAATAAAAAGAAAATAAATAAAAAAAGGAAGAATTTTCTCAAATAGATGCTAAAAATAATCAAATAAAAGTAAAAACAAATGGATCTGTTTTAGGCTATTAAAGAAATGAATAATAAGAAAAAACGCCATAAAAGAGAAAAAGTACAACAAAAAAAATTTGAAATATAAGAAAATAATCAGGCCAATAGTCTAATCTTCAATTAAAAAAAATATTTGATTAAAAAATAGAGAAAGACTATATTAAGAATAATTGTAAAATTCAATAAAAATATTAAATATTTTTTAGTTTTAAGTTAAAATAAAATTTAGCAATTATTTCCTTCTGTAAATGTAACTCCAACTAATAAAGACAAAAATAATAGACTTGAGGATTCATCATCTGATAATACGAAAACTCGCGTACGTTATAACTCACAATTCATACCTTCAATCGGATTCAAAAAGACAAAATAAAACAATAAAGATAATTCATCACAAACTAAGTCTGTGCATGTAAGCTCTACACCAAACAGTGCTGCAAATGATAATGAAAGGTCTAAAGGATCCTCTAGTATTAAAAAGGGCCGATCATCAAAGTCTAACTCACGTATTCAGAAATCGGCTGACCAGTTACAATACCTTCAAAAGAAGACGACAAGGTTGTCCATGCCAAAAATTATGATTCATGGTGCTTTTAAGGATACATCCCCTAAGATAGTCATTAAAACTGAAGCTGATGATTAAAGTGATTATGATAAAGATGAAAATGGCTTTTCACCTCCTCACAGTAAATTAAAACCTTCTTCTAATGTATCTTTAAATACATTACATCCAAACAGAAGTACACAAAGTATAGGTTTTTCAAAAAGTATAAAAAAGTCATTGATTAATACCTCAAATTCTTCTCTTTAACCATATTTATAAGACAGGTTGAATTCTGATCAATTCTATAATTATATTCGTAGCATTTCAATATTTTTATTTTTTATAGATGCATTTAAATAATTTAATGGGGATAATGGGTCAAATAAAAACTAGAAAGTGATTATCTAATTTAAAAATGGTTATAATAATGGTGATAATTTGAAAATAACAAAAATTAAAAGTTCATTATTAGAAAAAACTGGCTCATTTTAAAATCGAAAAGCAAATAAAGACATATATCAGGATGTAAATTTCCAAAAAGCTTAATCATTAAGAAAAGGGTCTGATCCCAATTCAAATAAAACACCAAACTTTCATAAAGAGCTAACACATTTTTAAGATGAAGCTAATTTCTCTTTTAAACCTGGATAAAATTTAATTTAATCAATAAATGTATAGAGCAAAAACATTAAAAATTTTAATTAATTTAGTCCTAATTAAATCTCCAATGAAATCAAACAAAGATATATAGGAAGTTCTTAATTTGAAAATAAATCTCTCTTTAGCCCTAACTAAAGAAATAATCTGTTATCTCAATAATCTTCTTAAATTAGTTTAGAATAATGGGATACACCATTAATTAATAAAAATTAAAAGAATTATGTAAGCAATTTTAATAAAGAAGAAAATAATTTGCATATATACAATAATAATATTGCAAAATCTTAGCAGCACTCCTTATTAGCTATAAATATTTCTGCAAAAAATTAAGAATTTCCTAATACAACACTTACTTCAAATGAATCATAAAGCAAATTTAATAAACCATAGATAATTTTAGATGAACTTCAAATGCTTGATTCATTGATCTCTGAAGGAAAATAAAAGTAAAATGGTGCAAATTATACATAGTATAGTGGCTCAAGAAAAGGGTCTGAAGCATTATAAGATGATAAATAAATGGTTATAGCTGGTTCTGTTGTTGTTCGAAACGGAGAATTAATTAAACCTTTAATAATTACTACCTAAAATAATGATTCTGAGGATTCAGTTTCAGGAAATGAATTAGAGGAAGAAATTAAAATGTAGCTAAAGTATAAATCCTCTTAATAAACTTATAAAAAACCAAATTATAATAATGATTCATCTATGTATTAGTCTAACCATGTGACTAACAGCACAAAGAAAACCTATAAAAACTCTTCAAATAGTGTTGTTATTCAACCTTTAAAAGCATCTTCATCCGACGTAATAAGGAAAACTAGTGGACAAAACTCAAATGTTTTTAATTCAAATAAGAATATTAATAGGTAGGTCAATTTCAGATAGAGCAAAGATTATATCTAGTCTAATGATTCATCTCATTAGAATGAACCATTCTTAAAAAGAATTCTGGAGGAAGAAGACAGTAGTCCACATGGCTAAATAGACAAATATAGAAGAATCAAAGCAATGGTAGAAAGAGAAAGCCTAAATGAGATGCAATATAGGTTCCCTGGTTAGTATGATATGTTTTGAATAGATAAAAATTTTTATACAAGCTTTATAAATTTTTAATTTCATTAATGAATTATAAGACGAAAATTTTTTATTAAATATTATATAGGTTTCATATCTTTTCTTATATAGGTATTAAAGATTTTAAGTTTATCTTCTTTTTATAAGACTCTCCTTTTATATCTAGTTCAATCTAATCATAATATTAATTTTTTAAGGCTTCATTCTAAATTCTATTCTTCTTAAATCCCCTAGACTAATCATTCTAAAGTCTATCAAGACTCTATTTCTTTTATCTTTCCAAAATCTCATAATAATGCCTCAGTGAGTTAATATTATTAGAATGCTGCATTGGTGTTTATTAAATACTAGAATATTTTTATTATCTAATATTAGATCGAGATCTAATATCTATATTTCTATTACTAATACCAGTAATTGGTTCATCAAGAGTACGCTAATTTAATGATGTATTAATTTCAGGTAATTATAAAATATTGCTTGCATTTCGATTCAAAGATAAATTATTATTTTATCTTTTATTATCCACACTTTTATTGTCATTCAATGCTTGCTACCTAGAATTTATATTATTACTATTATTTAATTGAATTTTCTTATATAATTTATATATTGCCTTTTTATTTTGTCCTGTTGAATATATTTCTAATAATTTACTATGATCTTTCTTTAATCTACTTATTGCTTGTTAATTGGGATAATTATAATTTAATGGGGAATGTTTCCCCTTCAGACTAGATAATTAAGAAGATTATTTATAAACATCATCTTTTATAGGAGTTAAGGTAGAATATATACTATAATCTTGTTCTTTTGGTTTTAATGAAATATACTAATTATGGCCTTCATTAAAGTTTTCATCATTAATCCGTATTTAGATAGCCTAATTTTCTTTTTTTTACCTTTAATTTAAAATTGAATTCTTATTTATCTAAACATCAATATTTAATGTATTAAGCACTTATCCATTATCCTCTAGGTCACCCTAATTTGATTAATCTATACTAGATCTCTTTGAATGAATCTTATTTAAAACTTATTTTTGCATACCATTAGAGAGTTAAACTTTTGAAGGTGATACCTTTAAAAGAACTTTCTATTTTTAAGTTGTATTTTCTGAAGTTGAAACTTTATTATTATTTGATTTTACCTAAGTAGATGGAGGTTTAGATTCAAGCTAATTTCCATAGGAAGACTTAATATCTAAATAATTATTATCATCTTATTCAAAAATATCATCATCATATTATTGCTCTAAATCATCCTATGATAAATTTCTCTATATATCTCTTTCCATTCTAAATTATTAATTATTAATTACAACTGAATTATTTCTTGCATTAATTATCTACTTAAAATCTTTCATTTTAGACTCATTTTATATAAATGTAAAATTCTTATATTTTGGTTTTGGTAATCTTTCAGTTAATGAAAATAAATTCCTCGATATTTTTATTGTTTTCAATAATACATTTTCTTCGTCTTTAAGGCTTTCACTCGGAAAGAAATGCTTAAGTTTACTTTAAACAATAGGTAAGGCTAGTATTTAATCACAACTAGGTCGTTAATTAGGTTGCACTTATAATAAGCACTTAATTAACATATTTAAATCTTGACTATAATGACTTGGAATCCTTGGGTAGTTACCTTTTGTAACTTTCTTAAAAAGCCCGTGCATATCATCTGCTCTAAACGGAGGCACAAGAGCACACATTTCATAGAGAACACATCCCAATGACCAAATATCACTCTTATTGTCATAAGGTTTATCCTTCCATACCTCAGGAGAAGCGTAATAAGGAGTCCCAGTTTAAGTATATGAGAGACCAATTTTCTAGACTTTTGAGACATTTAAATCTCCCAATTTGGCCGTCATATCTTTATTCAAGAAGACATTAGCAGACTAAAATCAAGTTATTTCCTAACAAATATTACTTTCATATCTCTATGTAGGATTTTGCACTCATGAAGTACTTTTAGGCCTTTTACCACTTAAAGTATAACAAACCAAATCTTCTTCTCTTTTACATAAACTCCTCTTTTTTGATATGCACAAATTTTCTAAAAGACATCACCATTGTCAGCATACTCCATAACCATACTAATATTACTTTATGATCTTTATATTCTTACCATAATGATGATGAGGCTTCATCAATGAAAGCTTCTTTATATGCAATGACATTTGGGTGATTTAATGAAGCTAATATGCGAACTTCATTCAATGCATTTTCTTTTTCTCTTTCTGATAGATTAAGTAACTTAACTTTTTTTAATGCATAAATTTCATCATCTTCCATTCGTTTCACTTTATATACACTAGAATAAGCCCCATCTCCTATAATTTACCAATGATAAATATAGAAAATAATACCTAACTTTTTTATTATTTGGAAATCATTTATTTTTGACATATAATTTTTATTAACAAAATATAAAATTGATACAATAATTATTATTGCTTAATAAATGGGCACCTAATGTTACTGCTTCAGTAAGGCATCCTTAAAGGCACAAACAATTGAATAACCCCCGATATCTCTACATTCATAGAAAAATACAATAATATCTTCATCAACACCAAAGTTAACGAGAAAAGAGAATATGAACTTAATAACTAATTTGATGGAAGACTTTGAAAATAAAAAGATGACACATTTATATTCAGATATTAGCCTAGAAAACTTTGAAGTAGTTAAAGTAATCGGTAGAGGTTCATTTGCTAAAGTATACTTGGTCAAAAAATTTGAAATGGATGATTTTGCGGTGCAATACTATGCACTTAAAGTGCTTAAAAAGAAGCACATCTTTGAGAAAAACCAAACCAAAAATATTGTGCAAGAGAGAAAAGTACTCATGGAAATCAAGCACCCTTTTATGGTTGGATTACATTTTGCTTTTTAATCACCTGATAGATTATACTTTGTTCTGGATTATATCAATGGTGGTGATCTCTTCTTTCATTTAAAAACACGAATGCATCTTAATGAGAAAGAAACTAGATTTTACGCATGCGAATTATTATTAGCTTTTGAATTTCTGCATAAGAATGGATTTTTGTATAGAGATCTAAAACCGGAGAATATTCTACTTGATAGTGATGGGCATTTAAAATTAACTGATTTCGGTCTATCAAAGAAGATTGATATGTAATAGAATGAATAAACAAACACCTTTTGTGGTACACCTCAGTATTTAGCTCCTGAAATACTTGAAAGACAAGGGTATGATCAAATGGTTGATTGGTGGTCATTTGGTATCCTGATCTATGAAATAGTTGTAGGAATGCCACCTTTTAATGATAGGAACCCCATCAAAGTGATGCAAGATATCAAGCGAAGAGATATCCCAATGAAGGATTACTTTTCTAAGGAGTTTAAATCACTGATTAATCAACTTCTTATCAAGGACCCTTCATATCGATTAGGTCATCCAAGTATTGGAGGAACTGATAGCATTAAGAAACATGAATGGTTCAATGGGATAGACTGGGAAAAGGTTTACAATAGAGGCTATAAACCTCCAATTAAACCTAAAACTAAAGCAGCGGGAGACACTAGAAATGTTGATAAAGTCTTCTTAGCTGAAACTATTAAAAACACACCAGAGTAAGATGATAATTTGACCTTAACAGTACTTAATAAAATGCACTTCAATGAATTCACTTATAATGAGGAATAAAAACTATAAGATTCTAATAATAAAAGTGAAGTGTTTTACTATGAGATAGGACATAACACTAAGTAATCATTTAAAAGTGTTAAAAGCGAGAAAAAAGACGAACATAAATAATGAATTTTAATTTCTTTAAAAATGAAATAATGAAAACTAGTTAATTAACTGGGGTTTTGGGGTTTTGGGGTTTTGGGG
>LASQ02017959.1:0-21131 GCA_001272955.2 Urostyla sp. PUJRC_G1 | reverse complement strand
TATAAATTTTATTTTTAATTAATGTCAATATTTAATCAAAGACATTCACTTAAAACTAAATATACTTTCATAAAGAATAAAGGGCAAAGATTTACCTATTCTTTACCCATCTTTATACTTTTAACTATTATACTTTCACCAATTTATACTTGTAAGAAATTTACCTTCATAATTTAACTTTTAGAACTGAGTTAGCCGAGTCCACCAACATGGGCTTCCTATTCCTCAAGTACAATCAACATATAGTGGACAGCAATATCAGGTGCTACCTCATATGACTATAAAGCAATCGATGATGTAAGTTAATAAAATAGACATACAAATATAGGGAGGGATCACACATGGTCCATATTCAACTGGAACAACAACTGGCAGCATATCCTGCTCAGGCACTGGTAATATTCGCAAATATTCCTTAACTTATATTTAGATGATGGAAGGACAATGGATATCTACTTGTAATATGTTACTGTTTCAGGCACATCGCCTTTTTCAGTCCCCATAACAATGATATGTGCAGCTCTACCCAGTGCCCCATCATCACCAACGACCATAGTAGCATCAACAGATATGATTATAGTTGAATGGCTACCACCAACTAATGATGGAGGTTCGAGCATCTTGGGCTACAACTTGTATATGAAGTTGGCCTCTTCCGCCACATATACTTTGATCTACTCAGGCAATTAGAATCCTACCACGAAGGAATACATTATAAGTGAGTTTGCATCAGCAGCATTATCAGCAACCACCTATGATGTGGTAGTTTCAGCATTCAATTGGGTTGGAGAAGGTCCATAATCTACAGCATTAGCGCTCTCCTTGAATCTTTTAACTTCCCATACCTATTCCTAAGTTAGTGGAAATTCAATTGAAACCAATACAAACATAATCTAAGCTAATGTCGATGCCACAATATCTGTTAAAGCTTACGATGTGACTCCTACAGCCAAAACTATTGGTGGAGATCATTTCTTCGTTTTCATACAAGACTACTGCTTAGTTAGTAGCAACTTCTATTGTGAGCCACAATCCTCCTCAGATAACATCTTCACTAGTTCAGGTCCCCTATTCAAGGAGATTACTGATATTGGAAGTGGATCTTACTCAACGACCTACTAAGTGAAATACTCCGGTAAAGTAACAATTGATGTGTATTTAGCCTAAATTGGCGGATTCTACACTGAATACTTTAACAATGCCTTTTTAGATGGCACACCCGTGTCAACCTCCTTGGAGTCTACACTAGAGTATGACTGGGGCACATCCTTGATCACATCAGCAGCATCTGACTTCGTTTCTATTAGATGGACTGGATTTATTAAGGCACCTTCAAGTGAGTAGTACACTTTTATAATCACAGCTGATGATGGAGTTCGTATGTACGTTGATGGTATTCTCCTTATTGATAGGTGGAGCACTTGCTGTGATGATGTTTCAGCCTCAATTACATTGGTTCAAAACCAGTTCTACTTCATTATGATCGAGTATAAGGAATATTAAGAGGAAGCCTATATTAAAGTGTACTGGACCTCCCTCAGTAGACCAAAGGATATCATTCCAGCTGCCTATATGTACTATGCTCAGCGCATAGATCAATCTCCATATTAGGTTACTGTTTATTATGGGCCAAGTATTGCAGCAAACTCAGATGCATATGGAGATGGCTTAACAGACTCAGTAGCTGGCAAGCTCTCACAGATCTACATTCAATCAAGGGATCTAAACGCAAATATTATAGACAACACGAATGATTAGTATTAGCTTTCATTTGTTGGTCCATCACCACTTACCACAGCGAACTTTGACATTTCTGCTACTTACTAGAGTAATGGGCTCTACTTAGCTCATTATATCCCTTAATTCACTGGAACCTACACCTTGACTATAACTTTGGATGGATCTGAAATATAGGGATCTCCTTTTACAATGGTGTGTACACCAGGTGAAATTGACCCATCAATAACTACATCTACTTTAGGTGCATCTCCAGTTTCAATAGAAGCTGGTATGACCAAATTCTTTACTTTAACCATGTTTGATGTGTATGGAAATTAAGAAGTGGGCACAGTCTCTAATACTAACATATACATTCAGGCAATCTATGTTAACCACAATTCATACCTATCTCCAATTTCTGTAAGTGACTTGACTAATTGGTAAGACATATATGGCTAAGATATGGGTGGAGTGGCCTCTGATAATGAAGATGGCACTTACACTGCCTAGATTACCATATTTAGAGCTGGAAAGTTTACATTGACTATCAAGGTTAATGATATTAATACTGCGGATTCGCCCTATTCCTATTTGGATGTTTACCCAACTTCCCTATATGCACCAAACTGTGTAGTCAATTCTCTAAGCGTAAATTCATTTGTTGCTGGAACTACGACCACATTCTATATACAAGGAAGAGATTACTATGCTAATAATATACCTACATTGTTGGCTGTTGCAGTTTCAGATTACTTGATTGAATTTTAGGATGCTACAACAGGTGCTTCTATCTTAACAGGTGCCATTGCAGATTATACAAGTAATGCTGGAGTTTATTAAGTTACTTTTACACCAACCATATCTGGCACTTATAAATTGGTAATGAAGCTAAACAACGTACATGTTGATTAATCACCTTATACAGTTGTGGTATAGCCAGCTGCAACAACTTCAGCAGCTATATCAACTATCACTACTGTTGATACGGCTTATGTAACAGGTGATACCATACTTTTCTTAATTTAGGCAAGAGACATTTACTCCAATTTGAGGACTGCTTCCACTGCAGAGACATTCACAGTCACTTTGGTTACAGGTGCAACTACATACAATCTCTCTCCAACGAGCAATAGTAATGGAACATATACAGTGTCTCACCAATTTACTTTAGTTGGGACCTATACTTTAACAGTGAAATTTGGAGGTACTAACCTTTTGAGCACACCAATTACTAATATCATTTTGTCAATTGGTATTGTTTAGGCTAAATATTCCACACTTTCATCTTCTTCAGCAACAGGTGTAGTAGGTGTTCAATAGACATTTAAGATCTAAGCTAAAGATATATATTCCAATCTTGCTAGCACTATAAACTAGAACTTTACCTTTGAGATTGAATAAACAGCCACAGGCACAATATACTAAGCAACAATGAGCTACCTCTTCTCACTCTACAATGCTCAGTTCACCTTATACACAGCTGGAGCCTATACTGGCATAATAAAACTTACCTAGATGAATGGTCTAGTAGCAACATACTACAAAACAGTCGACTTCCAAGCCCCTCTCCAACTATTATCGATGTATGATAATGATAATACGATGTATACGAGAGTAGATAGTACAATAGACTTCGACATTGGTTACTCTCCTATCGTCTCATCATCTTATCCAGCTGAATACTACTCAGTAATATGGACTGGATACATTATGGGCTAATCAACTGAAACCTATAGGATATCTGTGAATACTTAGAATACCTCATATGTATAATTGGAATTGAATGGGAAAGTTATGACTACACATGACTTTGGAGCTACATCAACCTAAATATATGCTGATATTGATATGACGATTGACGTTCTTACACCTATTCAATTAAAGGTAGCAGTTAAGCTAGGTCCAACTTTACTACAATTGAAGTGGGAGTCTGACTCTTAGGAGGAGGAAATTATACCAAAGAAGTTCCTGTATAATACCTTGAACTCATAATCGACACCATTTTCCTTTACATTGACCCCTGATACATCTACTGCAACTACTTCATCTTTATCTTCAACCACATCATTCTCAGCTATAGTTGGCGTTGCTTCTACAATGACATTTTATGCTAGGGACCAATATAGTAATCTGTAAATTCACCAAAGTGACACAATTACAGCAACTCTAACTCACTCCTCAACAGTGGTCAATGCTGTAGTTACTGCAACTTCTAATGGTGTTTATTCAATCACATTCACCTTAAGCGTTGTTGGATCGTATTCGATGGCCATTTAAATGTAGCCTAGCTCAATTGGTGCGTACTATACTGTGACAGACTCGCCATATACAGTATTGTGTATAGTGTCGACAACATCACCAATAAATACTGTGCTTTCAGGTACAGGCAAAACTAGTGCTATAGCTGGTGATCTTTCCTCCTTTACTGTGACCAACTATGACTCGGGCAATAACTAGCGCACATAAGGAGGTGATACAGTCACCGTTACTCTAATATCATCGGTCACCTCAACTAGTGTTAGTGATGTGCAAGTGTTTGACAATGAGGATGGCACGTACACAGTTGATTACTTGACAACAGACGCTTCACAAACCTATGCTATTACTGTGACAATTAATGGGGATACTGTGAATGCTAAGACTTCCACGATTACTGTTGTTGAGAATATTGTTTCACCTTTAGTTTCTACAATTGCTATTGCTGGTACAACTTGTGTTCTAGACACAGCTGTGACCGGTGGAACTATTGTATTAGAGGATGCTTATTCAAATCCTATAAAGACATTACAAAATATCGTGGTTGAGGTCACTGGAATGGGCTAGGGAGTTTATGTTACGCCAACAGTGACTACTTTATCAACGGGATCATATGGGTTTTCTTATACCATTCCTACAATTTCAACTAGTTCAACAGGTTGTGGCACATATTCCCTCCAAGGTTATGTTCTAAAGTAGGGTGGATTGATGGGAGACTATTACACTAACAAGTGGTTCACTGGCACGCCATATCTTTAGCAAGTTGATGCGTAGATCAACAAGAATTGGGGAACAGGTGATATCATACCCAATATAGCAAGCAATTATGTGAGTATCAAGTGGCAAGGTTACATTAAGCCGCTTTATTCAGATTCCTACACCTTTTCCTTTTAAGCTAATGATGGTGTTAGATTGGTTGTGAACAATTAGATCATTGTCGATTCGTTGATAGATTCCACTAGTGACACAGATATTTAATATCCGTCCTCAACTACCATTACATTGACTGCCAACACTTTTGTACCTATTGAGGTGTACTACTATGATAGCACTGGACTGGGTATGGTCTCACTATATTGGTAATCAACCAACTAAGCTTTAGAAGTGATTCCAACCGCTTAGCTATATTATAGGGAATTTGACACTTCAATAGGCTATACTAGCTTATCTATAACAGCAACTGGTAAGCCTCTAGCGCCAACTAATTTAGCCTAGGTTGCCACTTACACTTAAACGTCTCTATCATTAACATGGAGTGCCCCTATTGACTACGGCTGTTCAGCTGTTATTGATTACACAATTCAAGAGTATACAACATCATGGGCCGATAAGTAGACAGGTATCACAACATTATCATCAGTAGTGACTGGGCTAATTGCTGGATAGTTAACAATGTTAAGGGTAGTTGCTAGAAATGTAAATGGATATGGTTAATATTCATCATCGATATCGCGAACACCAGCTACATTGCCTATAGCACCTACAACAATATCAGTCACTTCATATAGTGGTTCAACTATAACCTTATCTTGGACTACATCAACTGACACTGGTGCGGGTGACTCCACAACAATTGCTTTGACTAGTTATAACTTGTATGTTGATGATAACTTTGATTAGACTGGCTACACTCTGCTAGCGCAACAACTTACAACAACGTTCATTCATACTAATTTAGTATTGGGACACACATACACCTATAAAGTATCAGCCACTTCATTCTTAGGAGAAGGCACAGCCTCCTCCTCATTCTCATTCACTCCTCGAACAGTTCCATCAAAGCCCACATCAGCTCCAAGAAATGTGGCTGCATCAACCACATCATCTAAGATATACATTGAGTATGATGCTGTGGTGAACAATGGTGGTTCGCCCGTCCTTAATTACAACATATACATAGATGATGGCCTAGGTGGAACTTTAGCTGGCCCATACACATCATCATTATTGACCTATGACACCACTGGATTAACTCTAACCAGTGGTCGCTATTATAAACTAGCTTATTCAGCTGTCAATATAGAAGGAGAATCGTTGGTTTCAGATGAAGTGACCATTCTTTTAGCTGTGGCGCCATCAGCACCCACTTCTCTCACTCGCATTGATTCATCAACAATTATTGCTGGCTCTGTTAGAGTGCAATGGGGTGCTCCTACTACAATAGGTGGGTCAGCTATTACCGGTTATAAGTTATATTTGAATTCGCTTTAATACTATGATGCTTCTAGTTAGTCCACTCTCACTTAATACACCTTTGCAGATCTTACAGTGGGTTCCTCCTACACTATATCAGTATCAGCCATAAATGGTGCTGGAGAATCTCCTTTATCTTCAATAACTGTAGTGGCTGCTTCAGTTCCTTCTAAAATGAGTGCACCTTCTCTATCTTCTGCTACAACTTCATCAATAACTGTTGCATATTCAGCACCATCGTTTAATGGTGGAGTATCCATCACATCATATAATCTTAGAATTGACTCAGGTCCACTCACTTCGTATAATACTGCTGTATCTACAACTTCATTAACGAATACCTTTTCAACTCTTACGAGTGGAGTTCTCTACAAGATCCAAGTTAGCGCAGTCAATAGTATAGGCCAAGGCGACTATTCAGAATCAATTAGTGTGTATGCAGTGGGTGCCCCTGGTGAAGTTGCTACATTTACTGTGGGGTCTCAATCTCAAGATAGCATTACATTGCAATGGACTGCACCTGCTAGTAACGGTGGATGCAGCATTGAAGGATACTAGGTGAGTATGTAAACCTCAGTAGATTCCTCCTTTTATGTGATTTACAATGGCATTACCTTGCCACAAATCTTATCTTATACAGTAAGGTATCCAACTATTAAGCCAGCTACATACTACACATTTATGGTAAAGGCTAAGAATTGTGGACAGTATTCACCTACAGGCACCAAATTGTATGTTGTAGCTGCATCCGTTCCTTCGCAAATTCTCTCAGCACCTTAAATAGTCTCATATGACTCCTCCACTGCAATGACAATTTAGTGGGACTCTCCCTTATCAAATGGTGGTATGCCAATTACATAGTTTACTGTTTATGTTGATAATGTGGCTACTACTACTACCACACAATATATTAAGCAACTTTAACTCACCTCTCTAATTTAGGGAACAACTTATCAAATTAAGGTAAGTAGCACTAATGCTGTTGGCGAGTCATTATATTCACCAGTCATTTCGGTTATCTTCTGCAACCCTCCCACATCCCCTAATAGCTTTACGTTAACTAGTACAGCTGACCCTTCTTTGACAGTGTAATGGACTGCCCCAACAACTAATAATGGTGACACTGTGAAGGGGTATAAGGTGTATATGGATGATGGAGAAGGTGGTGATTACTCATTAATATACGATGGAAGCACTTATGCCAATATATACTCATTTACATTAACTGACTATTTGGACTGTGGAGTGCTCTATAATGTTTATGTGGTTGCAGTAAACTCTGCTGGAGATAGTGACCCAGAATAAGGTCAAATTAGAATAGGCGGATCACCTTCTGTACCACTCAACTTGAAAATGACTAGTGTAATAGTATCAACTTCATTAACTCTATAATGGAGTCCACCTGTGTCTACTAATTGTTTGCCATTACAATCATACATTCTCAATAAAGCTGGAACCGATGTTGCTACGATAAGCCCTTCATAGACTACTTATACAGATTCGATTACTGTGGGTGGTACCATAGGTACAAGTATCACATATAAGATCAAAGCAGTTAATAGTGCAGGTTCATCTTCTTATTCTGAGGATTTGATAGTCATTATTGGCCAAGTGCCAAACGCACCAACATTACTTATAGTTAATGAATAGCTATCAGCAACAGCATTTGAAGTGTCTTGGACAGCTGATACATACATTACTAATAATTTGTTGACCACATCATATAGAGTTTACTTAGATGATAACAGTGGAAATGGTGAAGTACTCTACTATGATACCAGCAAGTATGCATTCGCTACGAAGGCAATCGTTTCTGGCCTAGACTTAGGTAATACCTACTATTTGACTGTGAGAGCGGTGAACTCTTTGGGAGAAAGTGCAGATTCTAATACTCTAACTATCAATGCTGGAACTGTGCCATCAAAGATTACTAGTGTTTCTTTACAAGCCTCAGCATCTACAAGTATCACTGTTCAATGGACTCCACCAGCTAATAATGGGGGACTTGGTATAACCAAATACACAGTATATTTGGATGTAGCCTAAACAGGTTCAATTACCAACACCCAAATAATTACAGACACTTCCATTAATTACTATTAGAAGACTTCTCTTTCGAATGGTGCTCTAGTTGATGTTTGGATATCATCAACAAATGCCAATGGAGAATCAGCATTGTCTGATAAGCACACATTCTATGTAGCAACAGCGCCAGCCACACCTTCAGTGCCCACAAAAACGAGCGTCACTTTGCCTGACTACAGTTAGTCGAATGTGTATATTACTCTCTCATGGACTGCTCCTTCAAGTAATGGTGCTCCAATATTAGGCTACCTACTATATATGGCTGAATAGTATGGCGAGTATTAGCTTGCTTACGATGGATCAACAAGGGCTGACCTATTAACGTTTACGATCACTAACTAGGCATTGATAACTAAAGGAAAGACCTATCAATTCTATGTCAAGGCTGTAAATGTGATTGGTATTTCCAGTGCTTCTCCTGCTTTAAGTGTCTTGGCAGCTGCAGTACCTTCAGTGATCAGATCGTTTGCTGTAGTTGATTCAAATAGTGGCACGATAGATCTCTCATGGGATGAACCTTAATATGATGGAGGCTCGACAATAACAGGCTACTATGTTTACTATAGAAAGTCTTCAGTGCTGACTTGGTCCTAAACAGCTTTGCTTTCTGCCTCATCATTCTCAACTACTTTATCTGCTTTGGCAGCTGATTTTCAATATGTGATCAAGGCTACAGCTAAGAATACGGTTGGTGAGAGTGATCCTTCAACATTTCTTTATTAGTATGCTTCTGCAGAACCCAGTGGGCTTTCCACACCTACTGTGATTGAAAGTTCTCGCACTTCGTCTTCTATTTAAGTTGCCTGGACAGCACCTTCAGTTTCTACAACAAGTATATTGGGCTATTAAGTGTTTATTTCAGATGCTAATTCTAATGATTAGCCTGACTATTTGGTTTATAATGGAGAAGCTGTTCCTTCGGTCATTAGTACAACTGTATATGATTTGGTTTCAGGGTCTTTCTATCTTGTTTCTTATCGAGCACTCAATAGAGCTGGCTGGAGTGATAATAGCACAAGTTTGTCATTTATAGCTGGTGCTTTGCCTTTGCCACCACCAACTAAGCCTACTTTAATTGCTTCATCTGGGGCTTCAATATAGTTCTCTTGGTCTGCTTGTCCAGATATTGGAGGAGCATCAATATTAACTGGCTATAAAATCTACGAAAGCACATCAAGTACCCCAATAGCAACCGTCTCTGCAAGCACTCTAACATACACTTACTCATCAGTCACAGCAGGTTCATCATACACAATAACAATCACCTCATATACCAGTATAGGTGAAGGCTCTCAATCATATCCAAACACTTTCTGGGCAGTTAGTACACCTTCCTCCCCAATTCCATCAGTCTCAAGCACCACAAGATCATCATGCACTATAACTTGGCCAGCAGTAAGTCCACCAACTAACTCACTAATCCAAGGATACATCATTAAAATGAACGATGGAGATGGAAGTAACACTTATACCACTGTTTATGATGGAAGTACGGACCCATCCACTTTATCAGTAACTATCGATGCCTTGAAATCATAAACTACTTACACAATTGAAGTATATGCCATAAATAAGGCTGGAATGAGTGCTACTGCTGGTTCGACATCATGCTATACTGCAACCATACCAGGCCAGCCAGGCACGCCACAATTAGTCTCTTCAACTTCAACAAGCATTGAAGTAAAGTGGGATCCAGCTTATGATGATGGCGGATCACCCATCCTCTAATATCAGCTCTATATGGATACTGTTGAAGGTGTTGGCTTTGCCAATGTAGAATCATGGTCATCAGCATATACAGGGTCAGCCTTGACCACTATAGTAAGTGGTCTCACTGCTTTGAAATCCTATCGCTTCAAAGTTAGGTCAATGTCAGAAGTGTCTCTCTCTTCATTAGACAGTGATGTAGCTACCTTTATTTCCGCTGCCGTCCCAGTAGCTATAACTTTGCCTGCTTCACCTATATTGAGCACAACTAAGACTAGTATAGAGATCACTTGGAGTTTACCTACTTAGGGAGCTACTATTTTGGATCCTATCGGATATAACATTTATTGGAATGAGGGGTATAGATCAAGTTCAAACTTTACTCTGCTGACATTTATAGATGGATATACTTAGAATTATTACAATGTGACAAATTTGTAGGTTGGCACACTATATTCTTTCAAAGTAAGCGCAGTTAATGATGTAGGTGAAGGTACAGCCTCATCATTAATTCCTTCATATGCTATGTCTGCTCCATCTTAGCCTTAAGCTCCCTATTATGTCTCTTCAACTAAGACTGGAACATTAACTGCTGATGTTGTAATTGGCTGGGTTCCACCAAGTGATACTGGTGGGGTTCCCTTGCAAGGATACTATCTATACTCTGTGAGAGTCTCAACCACAACAACTACATTAGTTTATAATGGACTGAATTCACCTGAGATTTTATAGGCAACAGTAACTAATTTAGTGTTAGATGAAGACTATTATTTCTATGTTATTGCTCTAAACCCTTCTTAGTCTGATCAATCCGATTCTATTACAGTTAGAGCAGCTGAGTTACCATCTGCGCCTGGTGCTATAACTGAGATTAGTGGCAGTAGAACTGATTCAGGTATTATTGGACTTTAATGGGTTGCACCAACATCTAATGGAGGTTCAGCTATCATAGCTTATACTTTGGAATAAGTTATTGAAAATGATGATAATGTAGTTGTTTATTATGGAACTAATCTTTAAACTATAATACAAGGTTTGATTGCTGGTCATTCTTATACCTATTAAGTGAAGGCTACTAATTTGGTTGGGGATTCACCTTATTCAAGTCGTTACTAATTCCTAATTGTTGATGTTCCCACACCTCCATTGAATGTATTAGTAGATCTTTTTGATAACACTTATGTAACTATTATATGGGACCATCCTTTATATAATGGTGGACAAGCTCTATCCGGCTTTAAAGTATATAGATAAGACTTGTCAGACTCAACTTCATCTCCAGCCCTTTTAACTACTCTCACTGCTACTTAATATAGTCATACTGATTCAAGTGTGACTGGTGGAACACTTTATAAGTACTATGTTACAGCTTATAATTCCCTTGGAGGAGAGTCAGATGAATCAAATAGAGTAAAGATAACACCCATCACCATCCCAACTGGTCTAACAGCCCCTTACCTAGTTGCAACTCAGTAAACAACCTTAACAGTTGCTTGGGCATCACCAACTTCAGATGGGGATTCTGAAATTGAAAGATATCTACTTTATATGAAAGCTGACTATGAGTCATAATATGTTCTCATCTATTCAGGATTAAGTTAATCATACTAAGCTACATTGTTATAACCTGGCTTCTATTATCAATTTAAGGTATCTGCAATAAATGCTGCTGGATAGTCAGCATTATCATCAGCTTCAACAGCCCTTTTAACTGGAACCATACCTGAGAGTCCTTTATCTTTATCAGTGACTAATAGAGCATCTACATCTATTACTATTGAATGGATAGCACCTTTAAATAGTGGTGGATTAACTTTAACTCAATATAAGATTTATTAAGCGACTGGTTCTGGTGCTTACTCCTCTGTTGGAACAACTTAAACTAAAACATATAGTGCTACTACACTGACTGCAGGATCATATTATAGATTTAAGGTTAGTGCCGAAAATCTTGTAGGAGAATCTTAGTTAACTGAGGAGATTATGGTTATTGCAGCTGATTTGCCAAAGGCACCAAGTAATCCACCTACTATTGCTAGTATTACATAGAATTCTATTTCTATAACATTAACTACAATCCCAGTTGGCTCAAATGGAGGTTCAGCTGTAACAGGCTATATAGTCCTAATAGATGATGGTTTAGGTGGAGATTTTGTTCAAGTGCAAGACTCTTTATCCACATCCCTAACAATAAGCAATCTAAATGAGGGGAGAACATATAGAATTAAGTACGCTGGTAGAAATATAGTATATGACTAATCCAACATGTATGCATGTGATTCATTAAAGTACAGTGCAAGTGTTTCAGTATTGACAGCTGTAATCCCTTCAGCTCCTCAAAAACTGAAATAAGATTCAAATCTACTTTACACAACCTAAATTGTTCTAACTTGGTAAGGTCCTTCAAATATTGGTGGAACACCACTAACTTCATACATTATTTAGGTTACTGATGTAACTACAACAGTAATAAGTACTGTAACACTATCAAGTGTTGCTAATGAGTATACGATGACTGGTTTAAGTCCGGGTGATGAGTATTCAATTGAAATCTAATGTACTAATGCAGTAGGCTCTTCACCATTTAGCGATTCTATAACCGCATATGCTGGTATCTAACCTACTAGACCTGGTTTAATAACTTTTGCTAGCGCAACTAGAAATTCTCTATCACTTTCATGGTCAGCTCTTACTGGCACTGACACAGGGGGTACCTCAGTATTACCCTTAACGATTTCTAGCTATGAAATCTATAGAGATAATGGGCCTTCAAGTTAGTTTTAACTAGTTGATTCTGTAGCAACTACCACTTATACTATGTCATATCTGACTCCAGGTGTTACCTATAGATTTTACCTTAAGGCAACAAATTAGATAGAATTAACAAGTGGGCCTTCAACTATTCAATATATGATGTCAGGTGTTGCACCCAGTTCCCCAGGGCAACCTTAACTAATTTCTGAATCATCTGATAGTATTTACTTTTGGTGGACGGCACCTTTTGATAATGGTGGAACAAGTATTCTTTCTTATAACGTGGAAATCACAGATGTTATAGCAACAACTGTATCAACAATCACAATTATTGGTGCAACCTATTATGAATATACAGCTTCTTTAGGTATGGTTGCTGGCAAGTAATATAAGGTTAGAATTCAGGCAACAAACTATATTACTAATTACTTTGGATCATCAGGTTCGTGGAGTGCATACTCAACATTCTATTCATGTGATCTTCCAGCTGAAGTAACTTCACTATCTTATTCATCTTTGACTAAAACATCAGTGTAAATTGATTGGACCTTATTTTCAACTAATGTTGATAAGGGTTATTCAACTACTTCACCGGTTTACAACTTGTATATGGATGATTGTGCTGGAGGAGCCTTCCAAAATCTTCTTTCTTCTTCGACTTCCGCTACCTCCTACTCTATATAAAGTATTGCCCCAGGAACTATATGTAGATTTAGAATGACTGTGACAAATATTATTGGTACTGGACCTTAATCAGACATCTTATAAGTTTACTTTGCTGAAATACCTTCCACACCTATAGCACCTACCTTCGTTGATAGATCAGGAGGTGATACAACTATTTCATTATCTACCTACATTACTATATAATGGAGTGTACCCACATCCGATAACGGGTCACCTATTCTTGGATACCTGATAGAAGGATCAAGTGGATCTACTTATTCTACATTCTATGATGGATCTACAAACCCTAATTTAAGAGAATATAAATTTGAAGGACTAACAGCTGGTACAACATACCTCTTCAGAGTTAAAGCTAGGAACTCAATTGGATACTCCTCAGCTTCTCCTACCATATCAATTATAGCTGCTACAGTACCTCCATAAATGAGTATGCCCACTATCGGTTCAGTTAACCCAACAACAGGCTCAATCACAGTTTTATGGACAACTCCAACATAAACTGGTGGCTCAGGTATTCTAGGCTATTATGTAGCCATAAATTCAGGCTATGGAACATCAATTGTTGAACCAGGTACTTATGTGGCTGTAGGAACTAATACTTTAACATTTACTTCATTGATTCCAGGTGCTACATATAAGATTAAGATAGCTGCAGTTAATGCAGTGTTTACAACTAATAGACTAATTGGCGAAACTTTAGAGTACTCTGATATATTATCAGCTACATGTGCAAATGTACCTTCTACTATGACAACTCTAGCTTAATAAGCATATGACTATAGTAAGGATAAAATCATATTAACATGGGCTCAGCCAACTCTTAATGGTGCACCAATACTAAACTATACCCTTTACAAAGATACTGGATCAGGGTAATACTATCCAATATATGTTGGAAGCGCTTTAACTTATACAGATTATCTTGTTGATGCAGGTACTTCATATAATTATAAGATCAAGGCAACAAATGCAGCAGGTGATAGTGCTCTTTCTAGTATGGTTTCTGCAACAGCGGCTTCACTGCCTGGATAAATTACTGATCTTACCATAACTACGCAGTCTTAAACCTCGCTTGTGATAGCTTGGTCTGCACCTGCTGATAATGGTGGCTTAGCTATTACTAATTACTATGTGAAAACAGATAATGCTGATTTTACTTATGGTGCTGTTATAGATAATACTCTAACAATGACATATACTAAAGCTATTACTTAGCCAGGTAATGAAGGAAATACTTATAGGTTTATTGTTGCTGCTAAAAATTCTCTGGGAACTAGTGCCTATTCAATTTCTTTGAAATTGGTTGCAGCTGATGCTCCAGCTTAGCCGACACTAACTTTGGTTAGTAGAACTATGTCTTCTGTGTACTTGAAGTTTACTCCTGATACTGATGATGGTGGGTCCGATATTATTGGATATTTACTCTATATGGATTAGGGAGTTACTGGATCGCCTTATTTCTTAATATACAATGGCACATCAAGGCCAGAGATAATAAACTATAATGTAACAGGCTTAACGACTGGTCAAACATATTCCTTCAAGCTATATTCCCTCAATAAGATATTTTAATCCACTACTCCAGCAACATAAAGCATCATGATAGGCACAGTCCCATCATAGCCAGTTAAGGTAACTCTTGTAAGCACATCTTCAGCAAGCCAATCAATTGAGATAGCCTGGACAGCACCCTCTTCAACAGGCGGAGCATCAATAACTGACTACTACCTATGGATAGATGATGGAGCAGGCACCTTTATTACCACACCGATAGATCATACAACTTTATCGACTCTTCAGTATACTTTCTCAGGTTTAACTGTCGGTGATACCTATTAATTCAAAATAGCCGCAAAGAATGCTATAGGCACGTCTTCTGTGTCAGATATCTCATATTTTGTGTGTGCAGATGTTCCTGATGCTCCTTCAGCCGCCCCAACTCTAGAAGCTTCGACAGTATCTTCAATTACTATTGCATGGAATGCTCCAACATCTGATGGAGGCTCTGACATCATAGGATATAAGGTTTATATGAATGACCTAGCTAATTCAGATGATTGGGTCCTAGTTTACGATGGTACTGATTTCCCAACGACTTTAACCTTCCAAATGACTGGGCTAACTGTAGGCCATAGCTACAGGTTTGTGGCCTCTGCACTAAATGCCATTGGAGAATCTGATTTGTCACCTGATGATACCTTCCTTGCAGCAGACTACCCTTCAGCACCTTCCTAACCCCAATTAGTTTCATCAACATCAACTTCTGTTACGATATCTTGGTTGCCACCTGAGAATAATTATGGATCAACGATAACTGGCTATGAGATATTCAAAAAGCTTAGCACTTAATCTGAATTACTCTGGACTTCAGTTGGTACCACTGATATTAATACCCTAACATTTCCCCATACAGGCTTGAGTGGCGCAACAGATGTACAATATAAAGTGAGAGCCTTATCCGATACAGGAAATGGAGCCTTCTCTATAAGAAATACCTTTATTCTAGCCTCAAAGCCAACTATAACTTCAGCACCTGTATTAGTATCACAAGGGAGGACATCAATAACTGTTTCATGGACATTGACCTCAAATGGGGGTTCAAATGTACTGGGCTATATCCTCTATTAGAAGAATGTAACAACTGGTGGTGTACAGATTGTTTATAATGGAAGAACAGTGCCCACAGTGACCTCTTATTAAATTAATGGATTGACTACTGGCCATGTTTACTAGTATGCTGTATCTGCCATAAATAGGGTTAGAGAAGGAGATCTGTCACCATATTCTGCTTTGATTAAAGCTGCTCAAAAGCCAGGCAAGCCGAATACGCCAATATACGGTTCATCAACTGATACTTCAATCACTCTTACATTCATTCCAAATGATGATAATGGTGGAGATGTTATTACAGCCTATAAGCTCTATGTCGATGATGGACAACTGACAACAACTACATTCCATAATGTAGGAGCTTATAATGGGTATGACATGTTCTATTAGGTAACTACAGCTGATACTTGGTTTACATCTGGAGCTGGTAAGAAGTATAGGTTCTATATTACCGCTGTTAACTCTATTGATGAAAGTGAGCCATCTAATACTCTGAGGATTGGGCTAGGTGCCTTGCCTTCAAAACCTGTTACTCCAACTGTAGATCTTACTTTGTCTACTCGAACTTCTTTATATATCAAATGGACAGCTATTACTGGAGATGTTCTGACTGTTTAAGGGTATAAGTTGTATATGTCTAAAGTAGGTGAAGGATTCTATTCTTTGATATTTGATGGTACTTATAATTCTGCAACTTTAAGTTATAATGTCACTGAATTAGAGACTGGGGAATATTACACATTCTATGTTGTTGGTGTGAACTTCAATGGTGTTGGAACAATATCTGACGATCTCTAAGCACCAGTTTGCCTATCACCTACAAATATCAAAGCCCCATACTACATTTCCTCCACCACAGGGTCAATCACAATTGGTTGGACACCACCCGAAGATGATGGAGGATGTCCTATTATCACATATCAGCTCTTTTAGATCCTTGGTGCAACAACCACATAAGTGGATGCTTCAGCACTAGATAATAAGCCTTATGTTTCATCACTACTTATTTCACCTTTGTCTTCTTCTGGCAGCACTTACAAGTATTACATAATAGCTTGGAATGAGATTGGATCTGTGTAGAGTAGTTCGGTATCTATAGTGCTAGCAGCTGTTCCTGATACCCCAACAGTAGCCCCTACTTAGGTCTATACACAAACTACCTCTAAATAGATTAAGGTCACATATACTGCTTTAACTTCAGGTTAAAACGGTGGATCAAGTATTACTGGTTACGATCTATGGCGAGATGATGGCGCCAACGGTGACTTCTTCTAGCTCTATCAAACGACAGTAGTGCTAGCTACAACGTACATTGACTATAACGTTACCAAAGGAACAACATATAGGTATCAGTACAGAGCATCTAACATAAATGGCTATTCAGACTTTTCCCCAATAGGCTACCTATTCGCAGCAGATGCACCAGCTCAACCAGCCCCACCATCATTAGTAGATGTTACAGATACAACCATTGATCTATAGTTCTACACTCCAACTGATACAGGTGGCTCGTAAATCCTGCTGTATGAGCTATATATGGACTTAGGGACCTTAAACTCAGCCTTCTCAATCCTACCATCTTATTTAGGCTCACTATTGACTCATTCATTGGATGATGGAACTGATGGTATTGTAACAGGTTCAATATACTCTTTCAAGTTTAGGGCATAGAATGCCATTGGCTATAGCTCCTTTAGTGATATAATTAGAGTTGGCCTAGGATACTAGTAAGACGCTCCAGCAACCGTTTCAATTGACTTAGGTAATACTGGCCCAAACTATATAACAATCGATTGGTCGGCTGTACCTGATGCTGACTTACCAACTTTAGGTTACATTGTTAAAATGCTAGTTTCGTCTCAGTGGGTCACAATATATGATGCTAGCTCAAACCCTGATGCAAATTCCTTAACTTAATATGGCCTTAAATCAGGATAGTAATATGATTTCTAGGTGTATTCAGTAAACTTTAATGGCCTTTCAGATCCCTCCACAACACTATCAGTTTATGCATGTGGTAAACCAACTAATATGGCAGCTCCTTATAAAATTTCATCAACTCAAACAACTATCACTATTGGATGGAGTTCACCCAAATCTAATGGTGGCTGTCCAATATATGATTATGAGGTCCAAAGAGATGCAGATGGAACAGGAACAGGAGCTTGGACGACTGTAAACCCTTCACCCACATATATTAGAAACGATCCTTATACTCTTTCCTTCTCATGCACAACATTCCCAAGTGGATACGCAGCTGGAGACACATTCAAGTTTAGAATACTTGCCTACAATTTATAAGGATATGTTACCTCTACAGAATCCCCGGCCTTCATCTTGGCTTCAGTACCCGACGATCCCACAACAGCTCCTTCAAGTGATGCCACAGTAACTAATGGTAGAAGGATAAAGGTAACATTCTCAGCAGTAGCTAATGACGGGGGCTCATCAATCTTAAGTTATGAGGTTTAAATGGGTAGCCAGTAATTGAATGACTTTGTTAGTGTTAGTGGAGCTGATCCTCATTCGCTATCACTCAATGTAATAGTCTCTTCTAATATTGAAGTTGGAAAGACATATGCATTTAGATATAGAGCAATAAATGCTGTTGGCCATTCTGATTGGTCCCCTATTAAACTAATTACAGCAGCTTCTGTACCAGCAGCACCTCCCAAACCCGTCTTTGATTCCGCTACTGGTTCTTCTATCACTTTGTTATTTTCTCCATCAACTGATAATGGTGGCTCTCCTATTACCACTTACAAACTATTAAGAGATACTGGTGATTTATCATCAGCTATAACTACATTAGCATATACAGGCACTGCAACCTCAACCACAGTAAATGTAGCTACAGCAGGAGCAATTTATAGGTTCTAATATTATGCTGTTAACTCTTATGGTTCATCAGACCCTTCCCTCTCAATTAGTATTGCTGCAAGTACTTTACCAACTACCCCTGCAGCCCCATCAGTTGATTGGACATAATCATCTAAGACTTCCTTATATATCTAGTGGACTGCAGTTGCTGATCCAGATTCTCCTGTTACAGGTTATGTACTAGAAATGGATGATGGTATGGGTGGACAATTTACTACAATATTTGATGGTTCCTATTAACCTTATGTCACTAGTTTCCTTAAGACGGGTTTAACTACTGGTTATTAATATCGATTTAGAGTTTCTGCCTAGAATTATTATTATTTAATGAAATTAAAATATCTCATTCTTCTCTTGGAAAACAAGAGCATAAGGATGCAGAAACTGACCGACATGATCTATCTGAGGGAAGATTTGACACTAATCCCATTCCATCATCAACACCTGTAGCTAAATACTTCCAAAAATGATGCAATTCTATTCCTGTTATCAATTTTTACTCATTTGCCTTTAAATTCTCCTTTTCCTAACCTTAAACCTATTACAATCCACTCATAAACAAAGTAGGCAATGAAATTTCAACATCATAATCCTCAGCTCCGAGCAAATGAGCAAAACTCTTCATATGAAATCCATGATCACTATATAAAACAATGCTAGTATTCACATATTTATCAGAAATCTCTTTAAAGAAAGTAGATAATGGATCATCTAGTAATTTAATCGCTTCTCCAGTAAACTCATGGTTATCCATAAAGTCTAAAAAGAGTACTTTACTCTAATTTTAATAGGTTTCAAGGAATTTTCTACCATAATCTAGTGTATGCTCAAATGTTTATTTTCCATACAAACATCGCTTAAAAATTGAGTTTACACCTTGCATTAAAGAAAATGGAGAGTCTGGGTTTAAGAAGTAAGGATCACTAAAGAGGCCCTCTCCTTCGTGATCTGTAGGCTCGTCATAAAGATATTTAAAGTTACTTTTTTGAAAACCTTAGGTCCATATAAAATCAGTACCACCCTAATGACCAGTAATGAACCCATTTTCCTTAAAATCCTTAACTATGGAGTAACGTTATTGTATTAAATTTGATTATTCGCTCGCTCTCACTCCATACATTATTGAATGAAAGTTGTCGTAAGTATATCCTTTAAAAGAATGATATCTATAAAATTCATTATTAGGCCTTTCTTTGAAGAATTCCATAACTTTTGGTAGTTTTCGATGAGCTGCAAATCTTGAAAGAGCATCAATGAAAATGAAAACATATGTTTCTTAAGAATCTCTTTATCTTTCATTTATTAGAGTGTCATTTCTTAGCATATTTAATGTTAATTTCATTTCTTTTGTATCTATCACATATTCATGATCTTTTAGTGCTTCATTAATATCATCAAAACCTTATGCAAATTAAAGAACTCTAAGTCTATAATTAAGCATTATTCTTTATGATTAAGTAAATTTATTTGTCATTGTAATGCCGATATATCTTTTGTTAATATGATAGTGTTTTTATAAAAATTTTTGTGAATAATCATCTAAGGTGCATTAACCAAACTAAGCTAAGTTTAGGTAACCTTCTAAAATTGTAGATAAACATTGATTGGGGTAAGGAATTTTACAATAAGGCTCAACATTATGAATATCATCTAATAAACCCTTAGACCAATTTTAACAACTATGAGGGAAACGAGAAAAATAAAAGTAAATAAAATATGCCCCTAAACATATAAATACTATTAAGGTTTATTTTCTAGGAACATATGCCTTAAAAAATTATATAATGGAAATTAGTATTGTAAAAATAGCAGTAAATAACAGAAAAGCTAATCTAGAAACTCCTCCATATATCTATAAAGTTGTCCTCTTCTCAAAATTTTGTAAGAAGTATAAGCATCCCAAAATAAATATTAAAGCAAATAGCTCCTTCTTAATAATTAATTTAACTAGTACAAAAGCAAAGATAAAAGATGGTATCATCAATTAAGCAATAAATTTCTCAAGCATAGGATTAATTATATTTGTTAAACAATCATTTTAAGTTGTATAAGGGCATTCAATTAATAAATTTGAATATAAATAGCCAGAAAATATAATCAAAAGCAAAAATATGAATATCTGCTAATTAAGTAAAAATGTTCTGAACTTTTTTAAAATCGCCATTATTATAATTTTAATTTTGAAATTTAAAAAAAAACTTAATATTATTGAATTATAATGGGGTTTTGGGGTTTTGGGG
>LASQ02017945.1:0-12005 GCA_001272955.2 Urostyla sp. PUJRC_G1 | reverse complement strand
TTGGGATTGCCACTAAGTACATTGATTAAGAAATTACTAGCTCCGATAAATATTCTCAAGAAAAGTTTTAGGGCAGCATAATATATAGTAGTGCACATCAATAGAGCTTTGAAGGTATTTTATAACTTTTTATATGACTTAGGAGCTTCAAAAAGAGATGACATTATTTCTTTGATATATTCATTAATATTTATCTTAAATGGAACACTACCATGGTATAATGAAAATCAATAAAATTTTAATTTTCTTGATATTTTGATAAAGAAAAAATATACTCCACCTGAAGACGTTTGCTAAGATAAATCTAGTAATTAATTGTTCAATAATATAAAATTAGAGTGTTTGCTGTCTTTGCTGTAGTATTCATACACGTTAAAATAAGATGAGAAACCTGACTATAATAGAATAATCAAGTAATTAAGTAATATATAAAAATTTAAGGATCAATAATAAGGAAGTAACTTATAATCATCGACAACAAACAATACTCAATCTATTAGTTCTCCTTATTAATAATAAGATAAATTCAATTCAATTGAAGCTTAAATATAAGTTTAAATATAATAGCCTATTAAAGATGGCTCATTTTTAGAAAATGATATTAGAAATTAATTATAAAATTATTATAAATAAGAATGTATACATATTCCAAAATATTATAAAAGAAATTTATCAATAAATCTAAATTAATAATCTAATGAAATTTTAAAGCAATTACTCGCTTTAAGGAAGTAATCAATGGATGAAATTAAGGAGAACTCTGAAAATGATAAAATTTAGTAAAAATTTTTAAAATATTAATAATTTACTTTATCCTGAACTAGATGAGCTTGAAGTTTAATAAGCTGTTGATGTCAAATTTTAGGTACTATTTTAAATTGATAGATCCTTATTATAATAATCTTCATTTCTCGAATCCGATATAAAAAATATCCCAAAATATAAAGTGATCATTGAAGTTGATAACGAAACTGTTTCTAATATATTTAAATTTTATGTAGTAAAAGGTTCTTTCGTTGTATTTACCAAAAGAAATACTATTAACATCAAAAAAACGAAAAGAGCCTAGTTTAAATTAATGATAAATATTTACTTGTGTAATAGCACCAAACTTTGATATGAATACTTAGACCACTATCAATAATATTTTCCTATACATAATAATTGATTCCCAATAGTAATAATCAATTTTATAACCTCTATATAGAAATCCAAATTTTTCTTTTACTTCAATAGTTAATAACTTCTTCTTAGCATTTGTAAGTAAGATAAATGCAAATAATGGTATTCCAAGTCCCCATACTATAATTCCTGTTAATGCAACACCATTTGCATAAAATTTATAAGCTCCCTTATCGCATAAAATAGCCATATAAGTATATATTCTATACTCTGAATCAACATTTTAACAACTATATATCTTATATATAAAATTTTACTCAAATATTTAGAACAAGTATTGAATAATAGAAGGATGTACTAAAAATAAAATTATAATTAGAGATGAGATAGCTCTACTTTAAATATTTATATTATTCTTAAAAATGCCCATAAAATACCATGCTCCATAACAAACTATAAATATTGAAAAAGGAAATATTGCCATCATTAATAATTTCTTGTAAAATACATTGAATATAGATGAATCATTATAGTCATTTGATGAAGTTGCAATAATATCTAATTGATTTGAATTTCTTGAATCTATGAAGCAATCGACGGAGAAAAGTTATTAGGAAACTTATGAAATAGGCTAAGAGGAAGAAAAAAAGTCTTTAACCTAATTTTTTATTAAGATAACTTATTACTAGTTTAGGCCATTAAAAATTAAATGAAGCTGTCAGTAATATTAATTATAAATGATTCATAAGGATTTTAGTAAATATACTTGTAATATTTTTCCTTTATTTTGCGCCTTTTAAAGTTGAACTAAAAAAAATAAAATTAATAATTTACTTTATAAGCCAGGATGCCCCAATTATACAGCCAAAAAAAATAAATAGTAATCTAATAATATTTAAATTATATTTAGGACATTCAACACATTAAAATTTGGCATTTCTTGAATATCCAAACTAACAATCTGTACATAATATGCCAGTATAACCTCTAGCACAATCTCCCATAGGATTATTTTGAGGTGTTAAGATTCCCAAACAAGCTTATCTTAAAGGACATTCCAGAAATTAATCAGTTTAATTATTTCTTCTCCAATATCCTGGCTTTGGACCTATAGTGGATCCTCCATAACAATTAGCTTTTAATGTTGGACAAATTTCACAACTACCTGGGGATTTTAATTGCACCAAAAGGTAGGAAGTTCCATTTTCACATTCAGAGCATCTAAATAATTTGATAATAAGAATTTTTACTTTCCTGCATCTGAAAATGATTCTCCTACTTTACATTCTCTTAATTAGATGAAAACAGGATAGTCTACTTTTGTAAGTGATGTTTAAGAACTAAAATCTTTAAGCGAATTTATATATTATTTATTTGAGGGAATAGTTGAATCAATACCATCTGTTTCAAAAATTAATTCTGAAAATATTAATTAAATAATATTACTATAATTATAGCCTGGATTAGCTGCAAATTTCATTCCATCTACCTTAAAAACTCCAGCAACGGAAGAGAATTACGTGATTCCTTCAATTACAGGAGGATATATTTAAGATGATGCATTATTTTAATTATAAATAGTGTCTATTCTTGCAGTAAGCTTAGCATCATTTTTATTTCCTACAATATTATTATATTTATCTGCAAGTGCAACAAAAGTTGTCCCTAAGGTTCCTCCTGACTTTTATTCTTTTAAAGTTTCCTAAGTTGAAATTCCAGCCAATTATTAATCAAGTCTCCTTCTTTTAATATTACTATTTGATGTTACTAAATTAACTTAACTTTAATAGAGTTTTTCATTAATTTATAACATTTTCTAAGGTACTGAGCCATAATTATTCCCATATATTCCTGCACTATTATTAATATATCTATTCAAGGTGATATTTATAGGTTCAAGATTGTCCCATTATATACCTCCTCCTGCATTATCTGCTGCATTATCTTAAAATATATTATTAGTGTCCATTGTTACACTACAATTATATGTTGATTAGCAAGTATAGTAGAAACCTCCCCCAAATCCCTAAGTATTTTAACTATCATTTTTAGCTATATTATTAATGAATTTAGAACTCAAAATCTGCATATTCTCAATATTGTTAATATAGAGACCTCCACCTAAATGGGAGGTACTATTATAAATTTATGAGTTTGAAAACTAAAATTTAAATTATTATAAGAATTTTACATTATAATTTGGATATGGCAAATTCTATTTACTCTAATCACTCTATTCTATATAAATTGCTCCACCCTTTAATGCATTAAATTTAGAAAATGTAGATTCGCTTATATTAAGAGCATAGCAATTAATGCAAGAGACAGCACCACCTGAGTCTGCTTATCCATAGTTTCCCTCCATATTCACGTTTTTTAGTTGTAGCATTACAGATAAACAATAAATTGCAGATGCTGGTGAAGAATTAGTGACTTTAATATTAATAAGATCTATTAATTTTTGAGAAAAGAGGCCATATATTTCACTACCTTTGATACCAGCATAATTATTTTAAAATGTTCCATTTTCAATCTTTAAGGAATTATAGCCTGATGCATAAATTGCTCCACCATTACTTGTTGCAAAATTGGAGCTAAAGTTTACTTATTTTAAATAAACATTTGATAGTCCATTTATATAAATTGCTCCACCACTTTCAGCTTAGCCATTATAAAAAATACTATTAATTAGATCTAAATTTACATTTATGCTAATATATAAATATTATCCTAATATATTTGAATAATTTTTTGAAAAGTAATTATTTATGAAATTATTTGAGTTCATATAAACATTGGAATAAGATATAATAATACCACCTGTTTAAGTTTCTGCGTAATTATTCTTAAAGTTACAATTAAGAATTTATCCATTAGCATCATTTAATTTAATAGTGTTGGATTGAGCAACATTATTCTAAAATTAAGAATTTTTAATTATGAACCCCGTTGTATTTGTAGTAATTGCTGTGATTGCTGAATCTTAAACAGCATAATTATTATTAAATTCATTATGATCAACATAAAAAGTTGATCTAGTAGTCAAATATAATGCCCCTCCTTATTGAGTACCATTATTGTAAGAATAAGTATCAAATTAAGTATAAATTGTTGAATCTGATTCAATATATATAGCCCCACCAGATGATCCCGTATTATAAGAGAAGGTGTTCCCGTTAGATTTTATAAAACACAACTAACAAGAGATAGCTCCACCGAGAATAGCAGAATTATTCATATATGTAGATGAAGCATCTGTAAAGTTTACTCCTCTTAAGAAAAACACACCACCAGTTTTTCCATTTATATTATACATGTAAGTATTTGAGAAGCAATTTACTGATGACGAAAGTGAAGAAAAAGTCATTTAGGTTGTAGTATTATGCGTGGATTTATCTAACTATGAATATACTTAGGTAAAATTGTAGGAGCTATAAAATTATACTTTAGTTTATTTTATTTCTATTGAGGCATGATCAGCTATGCAAAATATTGTGGAAGATTCCTTTGCATAGTTTTCCAAAAAGATTAATTGTTGTAAAGATAACTAAAATAGCAATGATATAAACATAGCTCCACCAGTTTAGGCGTAATTTCTTTAAAATTATGTATCATCCTTAATAATTACTTTCAGTTGCTAGTATGAAATATATATGGCCCCACCTTAATTAGCTGATTAATTATAAAATGCTGATTGTTATATAATCATAGAAGAATTATAACTTGAGGAAGATATTTATGATACTTCAATAGCTCCTCCTGAGTAAGCAGTATTATAATAGAAATTACATTTGCTTATACTTAATATAAAATAATCATGAATTGATATAACTCCACCTATGTAACCATAATTATAATAGTACATATTCTATGATAATGTAATATTAGTTTTAAAATCATAGTTGCCTTAAATAAAATATACACCACCATTTACTGCAGAGTTATTTTCATATGTAGAGCCTGAATCAGATAATGACATAATAAATGATACATAATGAATACCATATTTTCCATAGTTGCAATTTTAAAATACAGAATTTGCAACTGTCAATGATTTTATATTTTATAGGTAATTTACTGATGAAAAGGTTGCTGATTTTATATTAGAATTATAAGTTGGCTGGCATGTAATTTAACATGATGAATATGTTACTTTTAAGGTAGTTGCAGATTAGGCATATAAAAAGGCTGTATAGGAATTTTAGGCTGGCAAAATATTTGTGATAGTCACTTTATCTAAATAAAGATTATTGAGTCCAATAATTTCAATCATATTAGCATAACTTGGATCAGCTTGAGTATTACTTATATATACCTTATCTATAGTCGATTCTTAGATGGTAAGATCACATTTATCAGTTTTTTAAATTGCTCCTATAGCAGCATTATAAAGTGAAGTTATTTGGCTAAATTTACATTTATAAAAGCCTTTTACATATGAAACAGAGGTACTGACACAATTTTCTCCATCATAGAATATGCCACCTTAGTATTTTGCTGTAAAATTTTCAAAAGTACAAGAGGTAAATTAATATGAACTTGTTGTAAGTTCTTTATCATCATCAAAGACATATAAAACCCCACCATAATATCCTACAATGTTTGAGTATTTTGAATTAGTAACAAAGATCTTAGAGTTAGTTATATGATATATTCCACCTTTACCAATTAGATAGCCACTATTTATATTAGTATAGGTTGCTCCTGTCTCAATCAATTCTACATTATTTAAGTGAAATATTAAACCTAAAACTCCTTATCCAGTAAAATCAAAGAATTAAGGTGTATTGATAATATTTAGAGTAAATTTCTCTAACCCAACATCAGCATTTATATAAATTAGAGAAGTTGTCACATTATATTAATTCTTTGTTGAGTAATTTCCTCCATCGATAGTAAGTGATCCTTTATCTTCAGCCCATAATTAAATAAATGTGGCTTAGTTCAATGTATTTGAGATAGTTGAGGCTAAAGGATCTGTAACTTGTAAATTTGTAAATGTTATCAAAGTATTTGCAGTCGTCTCTGCATTTTTTGTTTGTATATGGATGTTTCCTCCTAAGGCATAATTATTTGAAAATTTATCTCCAATAATTGTCATTTACACACATTCTGAATTAAGATAAAATACACCTCCTTAGCCTTAATCTGAAGTTGCACCTTAATATGCTTTATTAGTTGTAAATTAATTACCTGAACTACTTATTATAATATTTAGATAGTTTCCATTAGTTGAAAATGAAGAATAGCCAGTTTCAGATGCTAAAAAAAATCCACCAGCATATAAAGCATAATTTGAAACAACAGTATTACTCGATAGAGTTACTTTTGTTTCACTATATTTACCTAATTTTCCATTCTCATAATCTAGAAATATTGCACCTCCATATTAAGCCCAATTTAAATTGAAGCTTGCTTTAGTTATTGATATTGAAGTACAATGATAGCAATAAATAGCTCCTCCATAAGCTGCTATTCCTTTCAAATAAGTTGAGTCTGTATCAGTAAATATTAAATAACTAGTGCTATCAACAACATTATTAAAAGAATATCCTGCCATCTAAGAATTACCTAGGTATAAATAACCTCCAAAGTGTTGCATTAAACTAGTACAGGAATATTTATTGCTATTTGAATTTACTGTTATTTAACCTTTGTCTTAGTAAATATAAATTATGCCTTTTAAGGATGTTGAATATGGCGTACCTAGGGCTTTCATTTCTGCAGTTGTTTTAACAGTACATGTAGTTTAAGGAATAATTTAATTTTTAATAAGATCTACTTAGAAAGTAGAAGATACCACAGAATTATAAATATATATAAATGTTCCACTGCTATACCATAGAGAAACTGATGGATTAAAAATATTATTTTATATTTTAACTGATTTTGCATTTTAAATATAAATATATCCACCATAATAAATGAATTATGAAACGGCTTTAGATTCACCAATTAAGTTTGAGAAAACGCCATTTTAAATAATTACATTTCCAAATGTTGTTGTTGCTGTACCTTCCTTAATTGCCTGAAAAAATACACCTCCTTAACCCAAATTATTATTCATATAAACCTTATTCATATTTCTATAAAAATATATTTAAGTATTATTTAACTTTACAAATTATCAATAGTAAGGTCATATGCTATAGAATTCAAATTCAACTCTGTTATCCAAATAGCAGGACCAATAAAGTTATCAAATGTGCAGGTATTATATTAGCAAATATAGATTTTTTTATAATCTGAAATAATACTTAAAATAAATCCAAAAATTCCACCTAATTTAATTAAAAATTAATCTTACTAAAATTATTTTATTCTCTGCTAGAAGAATAGTATTTAAAATCAACATATGTGTTTGTTATTTTTACCTATTCGAATACTATATTATTTGTAGAAAATGCAAATAAATGTGATGAACAATATTAACAGTATAGATTATTAATTATTATAATTTGCAAAGAAACAGAATTTGAAATATTTCCCTATCCATAGCCAGAACTACTAAACGGCAAAACTGTAACAATACTGCTAGTATCTGTCGCAGGCATAAATTAATTTCTATTACTAATTAAATATATATATTTTACGTTTATAAATCAGGATACCAAAAGGTGGCTGAAAGTGTTCTAAAATTATTGCTTTTAATAGATTTAATTGAGATTGTATCAATCTAAAGTTATTAAATCTTATAAGAAGAAATTATTGAATCGCTGAAAGTTATTATGGATTAGTCAGTGTTTTGCATGTCTTGGTATAATATCCCTTACAGATAAGTACTTTCATCATATCCTTAGCCTTTAAAATTTTTAAAACTATTATTTTCCATTATTACCTAAACATTATTATAATAAAATTATTACCGGCCCAAATACTTTTTCGAATACAATAGCTTAGGCTAAAGATGAATCAAATTCTTTCGTTTTAAGCAAATATCCTCCATCAAAGCCCATGTTTATTATGGTGGGGCCAAAACAGGATTATAACACTAATTATCCCTAAAATTAAATTAAAAACAAAAATGCTAACTTTTAATGGATTTGCAAATAAATTCACATTCATAATATTTGCATACAAATAAGAACCACTTGATGTCAAATAACCAGTTAAATCTTATAGTTTTTCATCATAAATTTCTCCATTGTTAATATATGTTTCATCTTTTAAATAAGGAAATATTGCACCTCTTATTGTAACTATACCTCCTTTGACTTTACCTCCACTTGCATAATTTGTATTATATTCATTTGAATGCATGTATAAATAATACATATATGCTTCATACAAATAAGGATGGTCTGGATCTTTCGTATTTGCTACAGTGACCGATTTTTTGGTAGTAGGCTATATTAATGAATAAATACCTGCTGCATCATTTAGCTTTACATCTTGGAAATTGGTATCACCAGTGCTAAACGCTGTGATATTAACCGTATTATAATAATCATAAGTTGAAACAGTATTGAAAATACATTCAAATTCAAAAACACTACCTGAATAATCAGGGCAACCAAAATTTTTCAAAAAATTATTATTTTCTATTAAGTAACCACCACATTATATTTAATCTTCTTATTTTATAGTATAAAACGGCAACGATTATTCAGATCTTGCACGAATAAATATTCCATTTGTAAAAAACAATCCGAAATTATAATTAAAAGTATTAGATGCAATTACGACAGGCTAGGTTCTTGCATATAAATCTAGAAAAATTAGTCCTTTAATACTATTATTCTCTGAAAATATTTTGCCAGTTATTATAATTTCATGATTTGTTGAAATTATATTTACTAAATTTCTTAATTAAAGGTACATCTTTGATCCAATATTTTTATATTTTTCACTAGCAGTAGTGGATGTACCCCCATAACCGTTAGCAATATTACTTGCCACAGTACATGAAGACCATTAATTTCGATTATTATAAAAGTAGTTGTTACTAATTGTAATTTATCCTTCAAAAGTATTAAGTTATAATATTAATCCATAATATTGCATCCCAAATTCATTATTTACAAATATAGCTAAATTTGACTTAACAGTTGATTTATTTATACTAAATTTAGTAAAAAAAGAATCTTTTATTGTTAAAGAAAAACATTAACCATCATTAGTTAATACTACTTATTTGGTACACATAAAGGCTTAATTTAGGCCCTATTTTTACCTTGAATAAGCATCTTGGGGATCAAAAAGAAAGCGACGACTAATTTCTTTGTTTGCTGAAATTGAAATATAAGTTAGATCTTTCTATAATATTAATATATGAGTGCTCATCATCCCCCTTTTCTTGCAATAGCATACCAAATTTTAAAATTATTTCAATCTCCGATATCTCGTGCTTTGATTAAATATTTACCCATTATCCAATGGATCTAAAATCCGCTCAAAATTTCACTTTGCTTTATTATGTTATGAATTTTTTATATCATAAAGTATTCTAATAATAAATCCATTATAAATTCTGACTCTTCAATCCACAATTTGGATAACTATGCTAATAATCTTTAGTTTTAAACAGTTATTCATTGTATAAATTGGCTTTGATAATTTAAAGCTCTTCCACTGCTTAGTTAACTTATATTTTCATCATCTTTTATTTCTACTGTAGCAATATGAAATCATATATTTAATTGATATTAGACATTTTTTTATTAATTTCCATTTTATTATAAGATAATTAATCAGCTAAATCATTAATTACTTAATTAAGTCATGTTTATTAAAGTTAATAATTCTTTCTTATTTTATAGTATTAATATTCTTATATAATAGACCGTCCTTCTCAGATACATAAATGAGGAGTTCTTAAGCTTAAATTAATGTTGAATTTGATGATTATGTATATTAAATAAAAGAGCCCCCAGATTGTAACATACAGTATTCATCTCTATTTAAGAAGTTATTTATTAGAATTATACTGATAAAAAAGAATAGTATTTGAGTTAATTGCATCACAATAAGTTTAGCGCTTGTAGTTACTTCTGAAACTTTGCCATTATCATCATTTAATTAACAGCGTTTAACATTAGTAGTCAAGCATTTATCTGAATAAGTTGTCGCATTTAGAGGGATTGTAGAATCAAGTGAATCTATAATTAAATTTATTAAAGTAAGTTTATTTGAAACTGGAAAAGTAAATGCACCTCTCATTTTGTTATATATATTCACATCTTAAAGTCCACTATCTGTTTTAATTGTTAAATCTAAATTTTAATCATCTTTAGGTACGGTTAATGGGTCATAATAATCTCTATAGCCTCTATTTATGTAATGATCTCCACTTTTAAGATTTATGGTGACTTTAGCATACCAATAAGGAGCTGCTAATTCAAATGCTCTAGTTATTGCATCTTACAAATTAGAAAATATTAAATCATTATTAGCAGTACTTTAATCTTGCCCTGAAGCCAGAACTATGCAATAATAAATTGAATTGGGATAAATACCAGTTATTGTAAAGTCTTAAGTTGCTTTACTATCTTTGCCTTTACAGCTTCCTGTTGTTGAATAAACACTCTATCGTATCAAATAATATCCCTGTATGCAGGATGTACATTAGCCATCTCCATCACCAATGCAAGTTTTGCAATTATAAGCAGAATTACATTCTAGTTTGAAAATTTAAGGAATATTTTTACATTCACAGGTACTTGTAAGCATAAATTAATATTAAGAAAAAGTTCTCTTTCCAAAATATCCTATTGGACAGTTATTTTAGCATTTTCCTTCATGATAATATCCATTATCACATGCCTAGCATTAAGTTTTACTAGTGCATTAAAGACAATTTTCGTAAGTAGAGCCAGCACTCCCATCTACTACAGTAGACTCAGTGGAGCATGCTATAGCAAGTAAGGAATAATATTACTTACATTTGCATAAATTACTATCGGAGAAGAAGTATTAATTACATGAATTGCATTAAGTAGTTGAGCAAGTAAAACAACCTGAATAACCTAAAAGAGCACATCTTTTCCATGGATTAGCATCCTAATACCCAATTTCAGGCTTTGTGAATGCTGAATTTGATAGATAGTAATATGCATAACCATATAAATCAGCTTAATATCTAGCATTGCTTATGGATAAACACCAATCATTGGATTCACTATAGCATGAATCAAATGACCACCATGAATCAGAAGTAACACACGTCTAGGCTATTGCTTAATTGCTACATTCTAAAAATCGATTAGGGAAAGAAAATAATACATTTGCATATATTTATGTCTCTATTAAAAATAGAGGATGAACGACTAGCAGTTCTTATTTAGAAACCATTATAAGCTGAGTTTGGATCACATTAAGAGCATCCGTATTTATAAGTGCAATCTGTGCAATTGCTTCCACAGTCTTAACAGGTCATTGTCCTTGGATCATTAACATAACGATGGTGTGCCGAGGGGCAATCATGGACACAGGAGGTAAATGTGAAGAATTATCCATAAGACTGGGTGTAATTTTTAAAAAGGTATTAACCATCATTACAAACTAGGCATATAAAAATTGTTTGTAGTGTAGTAAGGGAAGTTATAGTCGATTGAACACATGATTAACAATTAGCTATCAATGAATCACAGCCTATAAATATATTAATGGTAAAATATTATTACGAACACAATATTATGTGCTTGAAATTGTAACTTCTATTTCATTGCTTAAGCCTAAAATAAATTTAATGTTACCAATTTACATGCAGCTTAACCTGGAGAGATTAAATATAATGCTTATAGCAGAAGTAAAAATAGAATTTAATTTATTTTAGACATATTTATTATTAGATTATTTTTTTTAAACTTCGATTGGTTAATTAATATATCTTAATTTATGTACATTACTTACAGCAGCAATTTATATTATATGGGGTTTTGGGG
>LASQ02017944.1:0-11773 GCA_001272955.2 Urostyla sp. PUJRC_G1 | reverse complement strand
ATTAATGAAATTAAAATATTCATTTATATGCTCCAGTTCTTGATTAATTTGTTGAATGACTTTTATTAATCTTATATGCTTTGAAAATTCTTTCATATTCTTTATTCTCATTTACTTTTTTATCAATCATCTTACTCGTAATTCTTAATCCTTAAGCATTTTATTCTTTTCTTTCTTAGATCTTTTTTCTAACATCTTTTATTTTATCTTCATTTTAAGCTTTTGATAATTATACTTTTTCAATCACTATATTTTATAATTATTATTCTGTGATAGATATGAATTATTCTTCTCTTTATGTTTATTAATTTTATAATTTTGAATTTTGTAGTCTCATTTCTACAATTTATTACTATCTTATTTTTATACTTCTTTATGTTTCAATTTGTGGATCATAATATTATTATCTCACAATAGATTTGTACTATTAAAGTTATTATTTCAATTCCTAAGTAGCCTTTCTCCATTAAATAAATGCCCTTAAAATAGGCTAATTTGCTAATTTCTTTAAAAATTTCTCTTTTAACTGCTTTTAATTAAAAAATCACATATCTATTTCTTTAGCTTATAGTCTTAACTATATAATTTTTGAATAAGCTTTTTTCTTATTTTATAAAATAATTTTGTCTAAATTTTAATTTGGCCTTTGCAATTATCTTTATTAATCATATCCTTAAAATAATAATTTCTACTAATCAATTTCAGGTTAAGTAATATTTTATTATTTATATTATGTCTAAAGAGTTATTCTATTTATTGAAGCTGTATGATGATTATCGACAGTTTTATTATTTTTTAAATCATCAGTTTTAATCCATCCAGAACATTCAACTAAGCCATTTTATTTTTATATTTAGACTTCTGTCCATTAATTTATTTAATTTTATCCCACTACCTTTACTTTATCATTAGTTTTTATTGTTTTTATAATTCTTGAATCTTATTATGATAACTATCTAACATAAGAATTATGTATAACTTTTTCTAGTTTCTTCTCTCCTATAGTCTTAGAATTCTAAACAAAAGCTTTATCATACTATTAATATTATTCTCTATCAATTATAAAGTCAATCTAAAAAAAATGAAAATTAATTTTTACTTTTGAAGATAAGCACCAACCTTATATTTTATCACATTTGATATTGCTCCAAGTCCTATCCTCAGTTCTTCCAATTATAGTTATAATACCATCTTTCTCAATTTATCCTAATTAATCATGATTTAAACCTGGGCCATTGTATATAACCAGTCCTAATGATCGTGCTAAAGTTTATGTTTAAAACCCTCTATCTAGTTTAAATGTGTTTAGACTTGAGACTATTTTCTTTGCTGTGCTTAATTATTGCCGAGGTGATTGATTTAATTCCTAATTAATCGACTACTAATTTGAAATAATTTTTTCTAATGGCATTGAAAATTTTGAAGTTATATAGGATTTCATTCTAGCATCTTACTCCGTAAATTATTATGATGTATAAACCTATTAATAATATTCAGTCTTATTTTAACCGTTTTAATAAGTACTGCTAGGCCTTGTCAATTCCTAACTTGTCTTTTAAGAGGAATAATTATAACATTAAAGTTCACTAGTATTTTAATATGCAGTAAGTGGCCTATTTCAATTAAATTTTGTTGATTCTTTTCTTTCTTAACTTTTTAATAGCTATTTAAAAGTTATACAATTTGAAAGTGGACTTTAACTTGAATCTTATTCTCCGATTAAAATAGGACTAATATTTTTTTATTTGTCATCTATACGGTTCATTATTTATTTTTATGTTGGCGTGTATAAAATAGATCGATCTGAACTATTTTCACTTAATACTACTGTTTTAGACTGTTATTATAAATTTCTTTAATGAGTAAAGGATTAATAATAGCTATCATTTTATATCATATTTTTATTAAAGGTAGATCTAGTGAAAATCATAGATTAATTTACAGTTTGTTAAGGGGATTTTATTTTATTTTATTATTAATTTATTGATACATATCTATTTGACATCTATGGAATAATTTTTGGGTCTAAAATTGTATTATTGAAAACTTATAGAAAATTTTCTTTTTAAATAAAATTTTTCTTTATTATTCAAAACGAACATAAAAGTTTTTTTAAATTATCATATTAAATAGGAAAATTAATCTATTCTAATGATTTTTAAAATTAAGAAATTGATATAAATTCTCCTTATTAATTTATTCGGTTGTATTTGTTTATATTGATTGATATTTGTTATGATTATTATAAGCATAATTAAAAGAATGATGAAATACTGATTTCTAATTAAAATAGCTTTGTTTTGAGATTTTAAAGTAATATTTTTATTATATCTCTATTTTTAATTCTATTAATATATATTTCTATGAATTGTTTAAATATATTATCATTTACTTATATTTTGAGCAAATTTTTTTAAATATATAAATTCATCTTATCTGGATCTTAGTCTTCTAATTACAATATCAATCTAAGAAAATAGTAAATTAAAAAATATTACTTCATTTTAATTTTATATAATATTATTGGTTTTAATAAATTCTTCAAAGAAAGGAATTTATATTCTATCTACTTGAATGGTTTAAGTTATCAACTAAAAAAATTCCAAAGGCTTTTTTATTTTATTTAAACCATTCACAATAAAGTTAGCAATTTACTCTAATCCTTAATCTTCAATAAACTATAAAATCATTTCAAATATTATGTTACATCTTCATCTTTAATATTTTTCTCATTTGTAATAAATTTAGCTTAAAGACCTCATTAAACTTATAGATTTGACTATAAGTTACTATCATCATCTTAATTCTTATATTAAAAGGAAAAATAATCGTCTACTTGTTCTTTAATTTTATCTCCTAAAATAATTACAACACAATGATTTAATGCATTATGGACAGAATATGATATTCCACATATCTTAAAGTCATTATTAAAAAATTGATCAGAATAATGTTTATTGCTTAATAACTAAGCCACAAGATTATTAGTGTTTGTTGTAGAATGCAAAAATATCTCTGCCAATTTTTAATAGGTTGTCCCATATTTCTTTACATATTTACCACACATTAAGGAATTAGGAGATGTTGTTTATGTTTGAATAGAACATATAATACTTAGCTAGCCTAATTCACATGATAAATCTCAGCTTGCATTCTTTAAGGCCTTTGATTCATATAATGAGGAAAATTAACTATTATTTTATTTAGAAAGCTAATTTAATGTAAATATAGCTGCTTCATAACTTTATTGTAGAGTTGTCAATTTATCTATATATTTTATATTTTTTAAATATACTTTTTTCATCTATAAATATTTCCATTTCTTCATGAAATACTTTTGTTATTGAGCAATTTAATTCTTCTTCTGTTATCTTTTTATGTTTCCTGTTAAATGAATATTTTGCCCATTAAATTAAAGGCCAAATATTCTATAATTTTAGTAAAATATCTTTTTCTTTTAAAATAAACTTTAAAAACTAAGATTATGGTGTATTAATATTGGATGCATAAAAAATAAGATCATTATATGAAGGTTAGCTCTTATTTCTGAAAATCTATTAATACTTAAGAAGCTCTACAAATTAGTTTGATTGATAATTTATATTTTTTTCTTTAATAATATCAATCGTTTAATTCACACTTAATGTATTTTGGACATAATTTTTATAGTCTTTGAATATATTTTATACAATTTTCATCTCAAATCTAGTTAGACCATCTATTGTCTCTAAATTTTATGGGGAATATTCTTTTTCTTCAACTAATTGAATATTTGCTATTATAAAGTGTAAAATGTCAAAAATTTATTCCTAATTCATTTTTATCATTTGTGACAATGTCTGAATAGATTCTTAGATTTGCTGAACTAAATATTTTTAAGCATCTTATTTTTATTCAAATTATAGAACTTTTTTCATAAATTATGTATCGTTGCTAAAATTAATAATTATTATAAGCATTGAATGTAGAATTATATTACCTATTCTACTCTACTCTTGATTAAGTTATCTTACTTTAAAATCTTGAGTTAAACTATTTATTAATAATTAATAAGATTTTTTATCTTAAAAATCTGAAATGTGTTTTCTGTCAGATTTTTAGAAAATTTTTCTTGAATTCTAAATGCTCTCTGGGTCTTTTCCACCAATAAATTAACCACAGCCAATGCATTATTAACAATTTAGACCAGCTCCTGTTCCGTGATCAATTTCCCCGCAATCAATTGTAAAAATGGAAGATTTATTTTAGCAATTTTAATTTTTGCATTCATATATCGTAGCCATTTCATTTGAATTCTTTTATAAATTTTTGTAATATTCATTCCAATATGAATTTGTATATTAAAAAGGCAAATAAATCTTAGAAATTAATTCAGTGTTTAATTTTTCTAATGAGAAGAAAGACTCCTTTTAGTTGCTCATTATTATAAAAAGAAATGATAAAAAATAAGAAAGATTGTCATCTGAATTTTAAAATAAATTATATTATGTCTAATCTTATTAAAAGCAACTTTAAATTATCATTTCAATGATATAGGATTCAAAATTTATTAATTTTATTTCATCTAAACTTAATAAAAGATCTTTATATTTTTCATTTTTAAGATAACAGCATTCAAGAATAATTTTAAGTAAATATTATTTATACTCTGTATCCTAAATTAATATATTTATATCATCAAAATTTTTATCTATAATTAAAATAATTATTTCATTTTCTAATTGCTATTTGCATTTTATTTTATATTTTTTATTATCCTTATTAAACTATACATCTAAATTTATTTCGGAATTGAACTTGATATGATTGATAATTACATTTTCTTATATTTCTTCAATAGACATATTTTTATAAAACTATTTTAGCATGTAAAATTATAGATCAAAGCTCTTAACATTAATTTGATTGAAATATTAAGAAAGATAATCTTTTATTTAAAACATCTCAATATGTTTTCCATCCCCAAATATATTATTATGAATTTAAATAACCAGTTCATTTATAACACACTTAACTAATTATAATGAGATAATCCTTTTAAAGAGATGCTCTTATTTATTATCAATTATTCCAATCATAGATTTTAATAATTATGTATCTATTATATTGATTATTTCTGAGTTTTCAAATTTTTATTCAAAAGTGTCACTGAAAAATACAACAAGTAAATTATCAAATATTAACTCATCTGTTTTTATTTTTTGTTCAATTTAATTTTGCTAGATTTTCTTCTCTTCTTCTTACTCCGATTTAATTGTATCAAATATATCTTATAAAATTTATATAATCTCTTAATTTTAGTCTGAATCTAAATCTTATCCAGCTCCATATCTTATTAAAGATTCATTATCTAAAAGCCAGCATAGCTTTTTAATTGATTTAATTCTTAAAAACTTTTATTATTCGCTTTCAATAGAATTAAAATCTCTAATAATAAAATCTTAAATCAAAAAATTCATTGTTTCTATAATTAAATTTTATTATGAGAATTAAAGCTCCTCCGCCATATCTATATATTCATTCAACTATTCATAAATAAAATCATTAAATTTCTATTAAGATTTATTGATTTAATTTTAGTTTTATATTTCTTTTTATAACAAAAACTCTTCTAAATCATTTAATATATCTAAATTCATAAATTAAGATATAATATCTTTTTAATCTGTCCTTTCGATAATCTTTTTAGATATATTTGCAAGAATTGATTAGGGTAAATTCAATGGTGTAATAATTTGCTTTTGAACTTTTATATAAAATTTTATAAGTCTTGTATCTATAGTATCAAATAATTCTAAATATTGTTCTGTCAAAGTATTGCAATTAAAGATTATTTTTTCTATTTGATTAGACCATAATAAATTAAGTTAAGATAATTCTTAAAGAAGGTCTTATGCAGGCTAACAAAGTTTGCATACAGTTTTTAGAAATTTTTAAACAAAATATTCCCTCTATATATATTTATGATTGGATTATTCTTAAATTTCATTAAGAGATTATTTGAAACTTTATAGGATTATGTCTATATTAAAGATTTTTTCTAATTATTCTATAATATTGGACATTTAATTTAGCATTTCTTCTTATTTCCAGAACACTCCATATATTTCACACAGGGAGTATTATTTTTATTTTAAAATAAATTAAAGACTTTAGAAATAAAACTTTTTAACAATTTGGGAACGGCCAATGAAATTGTACTGGATAAAAGATTCTAAATAACATGATCCATACTACTCATCAAAAAATCTATTATCTACAAATATTTAAAATATAAAAACATTCTTAACAATATTTTTTAATTTGATAACTTATTCTTCATATAAAAATATTTTTTCACCTTCAAATATATCATTTTAATTTATAGCAATAATTTATTTTATAAAATTTTCTTTTAAGCTTTACATTTGGTTATCAATGTAAGAAAAGAATGGGAATTTGTAAAATTTCATTTCTTATAACTTATACTAATCTTATAAGTTAGCATCTTTATATTATTTTTCTATAATGTCTGTAAAAGCCTTTAAAATAATTTGAAAATCAAAGTAGCATTCTTTAAAACAATCAAAAATTTGATGCTTTTCAAATAAGTACAATTAATAAGCAATTTATCTCTAAATTAAATTCGATATAAATTCAAGAGCAGCACTATGAAAAAATATGTTTCTTTGCATAAGTCCTCTATCATTTGCTACTAATTCTCTCCAATCCTAAGTTTAAATACTTTCTTTTTCAGTTAATGACATTTATGTTTTTATCATTTTTAAGAAGAATTTTTAAACTTATTTATCTTTTAAGCAATTTTAAATTAACTTTATTCTTTCAAATATAATTGAATCTTAATCCTCTTACACATAAATTAATTTGCTTACGGCTGGAATTATACTTATTTTCACAAATTTTAATAATAATTCATCTTCGTATAAAATATCAGAAATTGGGCAATCTATTTAAGAAATATGAATTTCAGACATATCTCTACCATTTAATGAATCTAACATGAATTATTTCCAGTTTGAATTATAACTAAATCCATCAAATGGCTATTCATCTATCTTAATTACAAATACAACATGCTTTTCTAATTAATCTCCTTATTTTGACTTATTAATTTCTTCCCTTAAGTTATTTATCATACTTTTGCAATAATTAATTCTAGCTTTGCTATCTTCTCTAGAATCAGCAAAAATTATTAATAAATTCGAATCATTTTTAAAATAATCCTAGATGTATCTCATAAAATTTCTTTCAGTATATATTTCTCTTAATATTATTTTATTGGAATCTATTTTAAATTATTTTTTAAATTCTAAAGATTTATCTTATTCTTAGAATATATCAGAATAAGTAAAAACAATTAAATTGATACCTTATTAATTCAACCAATTTGTTTTTAGTGATTTCAATTTATTATGCTTTGAATTAATTTTAAAATGTTCCCATTATTACTTTGAAATCAAAAGTAATGAAGATAAATCATTGATTTATAACTTTTGCTATAATCCTAAATCCCAGATTTCTTTTTAATTCCAAACTAATTCCAAATTTTTTTGAGCTCTTTTCAAGCCAGCAAAATTTGCTCCTTATAATATTTCAAGCAATGATTCTTCGTATCGAGCTTATTCATCAATTATTTGCCTAGTTGCAACTACAGCTGAAGTTATTAAATTTGTAAATTTAAGAAGAGGAAAACTTTCAACCATTATAAAATCTTATTAAGAAGAAATTTTCTAAATATCTAAAATGAGTGACTCAATTATTCTTTATTCAATATTATCATTTATATCTGACTCTTAATAAAATTGTTTATCAAATCTATTTAGCAGTGGAGCATCCATTGATTTCACCTCTACTTCTTCAGCGATTAAAATACATTTAAAATTATTATGAACTATACAACGACTACTCTCAGAACCAATTGCTACTTTGCAGAATCGTTACCCCCCTGTCAATTAATAATTTTGATTCAGCAAGTCATAGAAAGATTAATATATCGACTATAAATTTAAAAGAATTGCTACAGTTCCTTTCTCCATACATAATATAATTCTATTTATTAATCTATAAGCTGATTCTTCTTTTTAATCTTCCTTGAAATCACTTCCATAAAATATTTAGTAATCTTTTCCTTCATCTATGCATTAATTTTCAATAAAAGGTATTGCTACTTCTTGATTTTCTGTTATAATCATTAAATGCCTTGAATTTTCATCTCGAAGGTTATCTACAACAAGCTATTATGAACTTAGTAATTTTATTTCATCCTTAAAATTCATATAAATATTCTAAAGAAAATAATCCATTTATTATTTAAAATTTCGTATCCCACCAAAATTTCTTTATAACCCATATATAATTGTTCTTTCATTTTACTTATCAGTGTTAGAGTAATTCCTGCATACATATGAAATAAATTAATAAAAATCTCTGAGCCCATGAAAGTTTGGGCTCTATTGCATATTATATAACTATTAATATCCTTTAATAAATTATTTGATTTTATAATTTTTAAATTCTAGAAGCAGATCATTTTTTCTTTTTTGACTGAATATTTATGTTGCTATAGATAAGGCAGATTCATATAAATCTTCATCATCAGGGTCTGGCCTCGATAATGTAATTCCTCTATTCATTTTAGAAGCATCTAAGGGCCAATTTGAAATTCCTATTGCAGCAACTTTAGGAGGTTCAAGGAGGCTATGTAAAACTTTTAGAGGATTATGTGGTGATATTTCTGCTAACCCAATTTCATCAATAATAACTACTACTATTGTTTCTTTTTTATTAAATTTATTTTAACAATTAATAGCTTTTTCAAAAATTTTCTCAATACCAGCAGACGTGGATTATACTGATCCCTAATAAGTAAATTATAGCAATGCTGGTAATTTCTAAAAGAATGGATGTTGAGAACCTTTTCCTTTCATGGACTTTGTTACTAAATTTATTGCTAAAGTTTTAGAACTTCCTGGTTTCCCAGTTATGAAAACTGGTATATTATTTAACACACAAGTTATTATAACAAAAACATTTTCTTTTAAAGGAGTATTTTTCCCAATATTTTAAGGTAGTTCGATCATATCAAGGTATTTTGTTTGTTCATTTTATAAAATATCTTTAAAAAACTTTTCTTTATCGTATCTACTATTATATGAACCATAAACCTACTTAATAAATTATTATCTTATAGTCTTTTAACTAATTTTAAAGTAATATACAAAAGCTACTGTAAGAATAATTGCAATTTCTATTCTTTAATCAGTGTAATATGATGCTTATTATAAATTGTTATCATAAAAATAAAATAATAATTTAACAAATCTATCTACATCTCTTAAACTTACAGACCATTCAGCTTCATTTATTTTCATAAACTTTTAACATTCAAATATTAAATTTGAAATTTTCTAGCCTACTTAATTACTAAAAATATTATTTTCTTTTTATTTTTAAAGCATCTTTGTAATATATTTAGCCTCATCATTAGGATTAAGGAAACCAAAATCAAATAAAAATGTAAACATTGAAGTTGGAAGGGGTCTAACTTGATAAACTAATTTAGATTAATTCATTTCATTTTAGCGTTTTATTCCAGCACTTAATGTAATTTTCTCTCCTTTTAATTTAAATGGATTGCATGCTGAAATAAATGATATTTTATCAGATAATTTTTCTCCAAGTAAATGCCTATCAATGATAATCTCTTTCATTAAGCTTGTGACATGATCATTAGTATTAATTTCATCATAAAAAAGAATTATTTTCTTTTCTTCACACTCAATTGCAAAATTGTTACAATCTTTTGTAAACTAAATAATTTTTTCCTCAGATATACCTGCATGCACATTCATTGTAAATAGAGGATACTATAAAATTACAGATAAATATGTTAGTAACGCAGTTTTACCAATTCCAGTTTCACCCATTAATAATACAGGTTAATTAGCTCTTATTTTTAGATAAATTAATGATAATTTCAGCATTGTATCTTTTGTTTATACAAGTTTTTCATATAACTGATTAAAAAGATAAGAATAATCTGAATATCTTTGTTCATTCCTATTCATTTTATCATTTAAAGATGCTTTTATGATAGCAGGCACAGAATTATTGGCACAAAGGTCTAATATAACATTTACAACATCTTCTTATTCCATGTCATCATAAGTGATTAAATTTTTCTAATGAATTTTATAATACATATCATTATAGGCTTTTGGTACATCTTCTATATACTTAAATAATATTATTAAAGCACCTTCTTCAGTAAATGCATTAATTATGGGTCTATTATCTTACCATCTGATCAAATTACTCAATTAATTTGCTTAATTAAGTTCTTAGTCATAAATTCTGCTTTATTGTTCAACGAATTAATTTTATTTGCATATGTCTGAAAATGATTTTATAGTTGCTTATAATATTGTTTTTCTTTCTTATGGAGGTATTTCTTAATCTTGGAGTAGATCTAGTCTAAAATATGGTGCAGATTAAAACCTCATAAATGAATCTTTTGTTAAATCTATAAACATTTTAAGCATATTAAAGTTTCCTTTAATATCTTCTTCTGTAAAAAGACATTTATCCAATAAATCTAAACATTCACTTTTTTTCAAAATCGATTTATCATCATCTTCTATTTCTCTTTTTATTATTGATATATCTTCTGTTTCATTTGCATATATTGCTTTTAAAAATCTGCATACATATTGAATATCATTATTTGGATCCTCAGGTATTTCAATCAATTATTTATTCCAGTTTAATTCAACTTTATTAAAATAATTAAAAATAGTTTAATTATCATTTATTTTTTTATATAAATCAGTACTAATTTCAATACAAATTGTGAGATTATTAGGTATTATTAATATAGATTTTTAAATATCATTTACACAATTTAGTAGTAAAATTTCGAAAAATATAATATTAATTGATTCCTACTCTTTTGGATAATAAAACACTTCATAATGAATTCCGAAGTCTTTATTCATTCTTTTAAATGCAGACTTATGTGCATTAATAATATTGCCTCTATTTTATTCTCCATGCATAGGTATTCTACAAATTTATAAATTTTTTTCTTTGATATCCTTTTCAATTTTATAGCTCTTTCCCTAACCAGAAGTTTAAGAGCAATAGTAGAAAATATTATTGTAATGTTTCAATAAATCCTTAATTTAATTAAATGATAATGGTTTTGAAATGCTATCCACATTACTTAATTCTCCAATAATATGGGGATCTTTTTATTCAGCTATTTCAAGTAAAATATAGATATAAAAAATCTTTTCATTAGGAAGAAATTATTTATCTTATATCATTTAGTAAACTAAAGCTTGAGTCTATAATTAAAGTTTCTCAAAATTACAAATAATAAAAAGTTTATCTCTTTTAAAATGTAAATATGAGTAAAAAGCTCTAATTAAAAAGCTTTCAATTTCATAAATTTTACTAGCTTAATTACAAAACATAATTTCATGAGCTTAAGGATAATACCCAGAATACGTATATAAGGTAAGAATCGCTTAAATACATTCCATATCATTTTTTACTTAAAAAAATTTAATCTAACCATTTTACAATTTATTTTTGTTATTCTAGGAAATTTAATATTGAAATATTTCATTTTTTTGAGAATAATTCATAATTTTTGTTAATTTTATACCAATTTCTTTAATTTTATTGTTTTCATGGACATCTTAATTTATTTAATTAATTAATTTTTTATAAAAATTTAAACTTTTGATCATATTAAATAGATGGGGTTTTG
>LASQ02017943.1:0-14064 GCA_001272955.2 Urostyla sp. PUJRC_G1 | reverse complement strand
TTAATATATGAAGAATAATATATCAGTGTTTATAGAAATCCTATAATAAGTTACGCTTATCCAAATTATTTGATATATCCTTACAAAAACTAAGAGCTTTATTTAATAGGCTAAGGTTTTTCATAGTTTTCTATAACAGAAACTACAATAAAATGTAGGTTAAAATATTTAATCTAAAATTAATATTTCTAAGCAATTACTCTTCGAGCATAAGTGCTTTCAGATTAATTAATCCAATGCTCAATGTAATTCTAAATAGAATATCTCATTTAAAGTGAACCTAAAAATTCAATTTAGCTATATGTGTCTCTTTTATTAAAATATTAAGAAATTTCTACATATAATAATGTCATTTTATATCTTGTAAACAAAATAGAGCTAAAGTATAGTGATACTTATTAAATATCTACTTCAAGTGTGTTACCAGGAACTTCTTTATTTTTATTTTCTACATAATCATAAATATTAAAAGTTAGTGATAATGCTGTTTATAATAATGCTATGTTGTGTTAATTTAAATTAGGAAGTCAAATTTACACAACAAATGTTTTAACTATTGATTATGATAGTGAATCAAGTATATAATGCGAAATACCAGCAATTAGTTAAAGTAGTTTGATTTATCAAAAAGATTTCTTAGAATTAACAATTGTTACATAAACAACGCCGATTATTTAAACTTCTTATTTAACCTCAAATTTCTAAAGCATAACAAAAAATTCAATAGATATTTTATTAATTCCATAAGCAAGTATAGTTGCAGTTATTCCATAATAAATTTTTAACATTCTAAATGTTTAAGAATTACAAATAATAGGTAATAGTTTTCATAACTCCTACTAGCTAAATTGCATATTTTATAATGAGTACAAGGTTAAAGCAATATTTATAACAAAATCTGAAGTAAAATGCCCGATACTTGATTTACCCCAAATTTCAAATCCTATAAAAGTAGCAATTTCAAATGATAATGGTAAAAGCTAGAGTGCATCAATGACAGTTTAAATAATTTAGCAAAATCCTTATTTAAATAGTCTATAATCGCCAAATATTTTATTTACTAATTATTCTTATACTTTGGAATTTCAAGGAAGTAATTTAGATAAAGCAAATTCACTTTAACTTTAGATTATATAAGGTAAATATTAATAACTTGCTTTTTGCAACAAGACATCCTTAAGTACTACTTTACTTGAGTGCTATAATATATTATTTCCTTATTCAGGCCAATATCAAATAAACTTAATCCCAAATAGAGATAAAAATTAAATTTTAAAAACATTGATTTTACTGGATGTTGAGAATCAGCTATTCATTCATTAAATCTCTCAAAGCTCAGGAGATTCTTAATTTTATTAATCTGGCAAATTTGTTTCAATATACAGTACTTTGTTTAATGCTAGTTATTAATAATTAACCTACTTAGTAGAAAAATATTCTACAATTTCATTTTAATGTAAAATTTATAATTCTTTATTTGCTAATTCTTATAATACCCCAATAATGAAAATTTAAAATGAAACTAAATGCGAAGTTAAATGCAGTACATCCTAATTTTTAGATTTTACTTTCTTTATTGATTCTTATTATGAAATTTAATTACTTAATCCTTATAATTTTTACAGATTTAAATGCAAAGATAAAATATCCTTAGAGTCTATATAAGGAAAAACTATATTTTATAATTCCCCTCTGATGAATTAAACTATCTACTTAATTGGCAGTAATTTTGAATCAAGCCAAGGATATTGTTACTTTAAGCCAAATACTATTACTAATTAAATATAGATTTCATAAGCATTTATTAGATCTTCTTCTTTTATTTACTGTATTATCCCAGATCTTCCAGCAGATGCCTATACAGTTAAATACTAATATTAAAATGAAATTTATGATAACTCCTTGAAAATAACAATTATTAATCCTCCTCAAATAAGTCATGTAGACAATCAATTAATAAAAAAAGGCAGCTTAATTAAAATATATGGCCTATATTTTACCAACCTACTTTCATATTAATGCTAGGTGAATTTTGGTTATGATAATTAAAATTATTTTATTGATGCAACATATATCAGCTCCACTTAAATAAATTGCTAATTAGATATAATATCATCATTATAAAGTGACTGTGGTGTAATTGAATTAAAGGATTCCATGAATCACAGACATCAACCTTCATCACAATATTAAAGAGATAAGTCATCCATTTGTTATATTAATGATATCCTTGTATAAAATATTTCACCAAATAATGTACAGTATTCCTCAACTGCTTATTCTTCAAAGCTCTAACTATACCTATTTGACTAATCATACTAAACAATATTAAAAAATAATATACTTTATTAAAAAATATCATAAATTCAAATGAAATATGGAAGTTTTTCTACTTAAACATGCATTTATAGTCAATATTCATCAATCATAAATTGCACTATTCCTACAAATACAGATACAACAATTAGTGGCCCACTATAACTTTATATAATAATTAATAGCTTACTAACATATCCTATATAATTTACTTTCAGCTATACTAGTGCAGTTCTAATTTCATCACCGAGTATTGTGGAGACATCATAATTAGTTCTTTTAGCGTCTATTTATTAAAGTTGTTAAGACAAGGACTGGAGCATATAAAAAGTAGTTTTAAACAGTGGCTCCAAGTAAATTGTTATTTAGAGATAATAAGAACTTCAAAATTTATGCTCTGGCATAAAAAAGAAATAATTTGATGTACTGGAAAAGCAAGCTTCATTAGCTAATTCAGACTTTAGTTCACTTGCATTTTTTAAATACATTGAGAATTGCAATTCAAATGTAATTTTACCTAGCTATTAATCATTTACTGTGTATAATGATGGTATTAATATTGTTTGTCATTAGAAATTTACTTTTACACTCACATCTGGCTCATCATACACTATTGATTAATATTTTAATTACTAGCAACTTAGTTTGGTTTAGCCTGCACATTAATAGATATACAAATACAATAATGATTACTTAATCTGTACAATGCAATAATATTCATATTGCGATTAAATATCGAGTACTTTTACAGGAAATGTTTATATCACATTTTAAAATAAAATAGCAGTAAAGAAGTTAGTTGAACAATATCGCACAATGAAGGTCAAAATATAGCATTCTGTGAGCTCAGTTGATACGTTGGATACGCAATTAGATTTTGATTTTTCAACCAGTTCATACTACTTTAAGATTAGTGCAGGCTCCTTAGCAAATTTAGTCTCAACTGGTACTTATTTTGCTTACATTACTTTAACGAATTGGAACACCTCAACTCTTGAGGTGCTATTGCCATAATTTACGTTTTCTTTATATGATTTATCTAGTGTGACTATTACTAGCATTGATAAGACCTAGCTAATGGTGGGGCCTTGGACTTCATCTTTTACTTTAACTATCAATAATATTGCAAATCTGAAAAGTGTATTTAATAAACTGTCTTGCATCTTATATCAGACAACCTCAACTGAATACATAATTTCAAATGATCTAAATTTAGATACGATAAATTCGAGGCTAACTTGTTATTATAAAAAGACTTTTTCGAATTTCTCTTAAAGGACTTATTGTGTTCAACTGGGCATACAAGGCAAGTTAATGGAATTTAGTACATGCTCTTAAACAATTAATATAGTCCACATTCCAACGGTATATAAATCTGAAATTAAAGCCAATAAATTGGCATTAACATTTGATCTCTTCGGTTACTATTTAAATAACTGGAGTTCCTAATGGTATTGCTTTTACTATATATACTCAGATGTAATACCATTCTAAATAGATCATAGCGCATCAACTCTAATTTCCAATCAATAAATAGAATGTAGTTTCTCCACAATATTATAATTCTACTCCTAATTGCAATAAGTAAATATGCTAGGATTGACCAACCTCTAAGACTACTTCAATTAATTAAGAGTGGATTAAAATACCTTTTTATCCTCTGTTGTGTTTGTTTAAGCGCATATGCTAGATTTGTACGATCCACACCAACAACAGTACGATTTAAAGTTGTACCATCCTTAAGATACTGTCACAATATATGGTTATTTTATGAACTTCTATAAATCTGACATAAAATTAAAGCTGACAAATTAAGATGATTCCTCGATTGCTTATTCGTAAAAGTGCTTGAAATTTAATTCAACCTAGATAGAGTGCTAGCTTGGTAGCACTTTTTCGAGCTATGGCGAATTCATGGTGCAAATAGTTGACAACACTGACCCATCAATCTCAATAAGTGATGGGAATGTTTTGCTAATATTGATTCTGCCTGAGCCGACCATATTATCTATTCTGCCACATTAGACAATGGAAGTGACACAGGAATCCTCAATATAAGGTGGTCTAAGTGCAGCCTTAATAAGAGCAGTTCTATCGCCAACCAGTGATGACGAATTAATGAACAATTACAAGCAAGTCATTATAGAGAGAACCATATGCAAGTTGCAGGACCTATCATCTTAACAAGTTAACGCAACATGGGACAGCGATGATAGCATCATATGCCAGTTTAGTAGAATATACAGAGACGCACTATGTGTAGAAGTTAGCATCAACAATGGGAGATCGTTTACAGATTAGTGCTAATAGTTCGTGTTAACCTTTAAAGCCCCTAATATCGTCTCATATTCGCCCTAATTCTCAATGACGACCTAATCATAAACAATAACTATAACAGGGAATTCTTTCATAAGTAATTAAACTTATCAATGCTTATTATCCTCAGCAACTAAGCAAGAAATAGTAACTGCAAATTACTTGAGCTCCACATAAATAACATGTTTGCTACCTGCTTCTTAGTTGAACTATACAAATACTATGGCCTTCTAAATTTACTATAACGATATTTTTCTAAAGCAATTTGGCAATCCTTTCACATATTTCAAGCCCATTCAAATTATTTCAATCAGTCCAAAATATGGAGCACATATTGGAGGCACACTAGTAACTTTGGCTATCTCCTCATACGATACAGTATTTTCTACAATGTGCAGATTTAGCTTTGACCACGTAGCAACTGCTTCCTCTATACTTTACTACGTGGTTCCTTCCTTATCGAACGCAACTCACATATAGTGCCTTTCTCCTGCGATCTCTGCCTACTTTTCCGACTCGACTGACATTTATATGGACATATACGTAAGTGTGCAAGATGCTGATGGTCAGTTTAGGGCAGTAGGTTCGGAAAGGTTCACCTATATTAAGGACTATTAAGTGACGTCAATAAGTCCGAATTCGGGCTACTTAACTGAATAGCAAGTGGTGCGACTCTACGGAACTTACTTCTATAACGTTCACTCCCTTCTAATAAGGCTTAAAGAGCATTCGACTGGTGAATCTGTCTACTACAAATAAACCGTGCTTTTCATTAACTCTAATTTGCTCATATTTGTAATGCCAAACGCAGCCACAGCTTTAAATCTCAAAGGTTCTAAATTAGTAGATGTCTAAGTTAGTATGAACGACGGAGTTGACTGGACAACTTCGATTGCTCTGTACACCTTTATGGAGATGCCGCACATGACATCACTATCTAAAAACAGTGCCAACTTGAAAGGAAACTTCATTCTCTCTATTTATGGCATCAATTTCCAAGCAGATATTACTTATTGTTATTTTGGTGCAACATCCACGCCAGCCACATTTATTAGTGCCAATGAGATATAATGCACTGTGCCGCCTTCTAACTCGGCTCAAGTAGTCAAGGTTAAGCTTCTAATTTTGAATGACTTTGTAATTGATGCCACAGCATTGAACTTTTATTATCAAGATTCCACTCAAATTCTTTCAATTGTGCCAAGTGAGGGACATATAAGCGGAGGATCTGATGTGTCCATCTATGGCAATTTCGCCCTCTTTTATAATTAGGCCTATGATTTATTCTTTGGGAAAGTTTAAATATCCACGTCTGATATAATATCGTCGTCGCCCACTTTGATCTAATTGAAAACGCCATCAGTTACATCGGCCTAATCGGTTATAATCTCCATAATATACAACGGAATTTAGTACGATAACGACACAGTGACTTACTCCTATAAGGAATACTCGACCTACGGCAGCATTTACCCATTAGCCGGTCCTTGTAATGGCCGCACCATAATTTAAGTGACTGGCAGCAGCTTCAATGACGAGGCCTTTTGCAAAATTGGCTCCTCCATAGTGAAGCCCATTATACTGTCGAGCACATTATTGCTGTGTGAAGCGCCTGAACACAAACCAGGCATGGTGTCCTTCGTGCTCTCATTTAGCAATGACGTGTACCAGTCCCCTATTAGCACGGGCTTTTTCTACTACGACGATGTTCAAATTTACGACATCTCACCTAATTATGTATCACTGCATGCTAACGATGATAATGTCATTGTGATAATAACAGGCAACGGCTTCCTAAATTATGCTACTTTGTAGGTGCGGATCAATGAAATCGTAATAGCAGCCACCTACATATCACCAACTCAGCTATCATTTGCTGCACCTAATTAACTTACTGAAGGCACCTATTTTGTCTTCGTATCCAATAACGGCTACGACTACTAGAGAGGGAGTTCGGACCAAGTGATCACCTACTATAGAAACATAGGTTTCCAAAGTTTAAATGTCGATAAAGTGTAAATCGGCACTCCCTAAATCACTGCTGTAGTAAATGGCAATAACTTTCCCACGTCAGGGCAGTTCTACTGTGTGCTGGCACAAGGCGACCCTACGCTCTACTACTACACCCAAGTTACCTTCGTCAATTCCAATTAAGTGAATTGCTTGCTGCCCTCCTATTAGGGCGTGCTCACATCGAACACAGCTGTGCTGCTTTCTCTCTCCTATAACCTGGTTGAGTTCTCTGAAGACGTCTCCCTCCTTTACTACACGTCCATAACTATAACATCACTTTCCCCAACCCAGCTATTTCAGTCGGAGGAGGAGATCGTACTGATCATTGAAGGCAGCGGTTTTTTGAACACAGCCACTGAGCTCATCTGCAAAATTTAGTCCTCCTCTTCGGTCCTCACTCAAGCCTACAACATTCTGTATATTTCGGCCTCCGAAATAGTTTGCAAATTCGAAATGCAAGACGCGGGACAATACACTGTAATGGTGTCGAATAATGGCTAGTAATTCGTCTAATCATCATAATCCATAGCAATATTATCTGCGATATAGATTCTCAACGTTGATCCTAAAATTGTGCTGAGTTCGGGGCAGTAAACTATCTTCTTGCAGGCAAGTAACATCTTCGCGGGGCTGCAATGCTTGTTCGAGCTGTCCAATTCACCCTATTTTTCGCAATCTCTCACACGCGATTTCGTACAAGCTCACCTAATATCTTCCACACTATTGGCTTGCAAATTGCCTGATTATTCGAATATGGGAACTACACTAGTTAATGTGAGAGTAGCCACAACTACACTATAGTCCTAATCGGCCTCATCAGCCTTATTGAGAGTAGTCGATCGTTGCCCACCTGGGTACTTTTGCGGCTAAGGAATCATAGAGAAGTGCCCCCCAGGGCACTATTGCTCTGGTGGTGCTCAAACTTCATCACCTATAAAGTGCCCGATTGGCATGTATTAGGACTAGCAAAAATCGCGTAAATGCAAGAACTGCATAAGAGGAACAGTTTGCCCATTTGAAGCCATGACCAGTCCAATATAGTGCTCAGCTGGATATTCTTGCAACGAGGAAAAACTTAATTCACCTGCTCAAGAATGCCCATCAGGCGTCTACTGTCTATCTTCAATTTAAACGCTTCAACCTCTCAAACTTCATATGACCTAGCCAGTGTTGTGCACTTAGGGATCCTATTGCCTTAATGGAACGAAAACGGGCGTTGTCATGCTCACAGATACCAACGCGTCGATACCTCAGCCCTGCATGCCTGGCTATCTCTGCTACGAAGGCTCTCAGACTATAGGTGGATATGGAAAATGCCCCAGTGGCTATTTTTGCCCAACTCCCTATCATACAGGAATATTGTGTCCACCACGTCATTATTGCACTGGAAGAGGTAACTTAAAACCAAAGGCATGTCCTAAGGGCACCTTTAACATGCATTACGGTCAACAAAATTGCACTAGATGTACGCTAGGTTTTGTCTGCCCAATAGAAGGCCTTTTCCTGCCCATAATATGTCCACCAGGGTACGTCTGCAATACTGAGGGTGCAATTTACCCGTTCAATTTATGCAAAGCTGGCCATATTTGCCTAGGTGGTGTAATGTCTGGCTCCACCACAAAGGATCGTTCATGTAATATAGCCTAAATAATCGCTGGCTAATAAACTTGTGACACTGGCCTTGTCTACTACAACAATGGAAAGACCCAATTTTCAGCTCAATCACTCCCCACCTACTTCTTTGGTAATGATGTGTGCTGCCACAACTATACATACCTTTCGAGTTACGTTTAAAGGATTGGCAATGAATTAGATTTATCCGATATGTTTGAAAGGTATAGCTACTAGATCAATGCTACTGATAGTAATGGAAACTAAATTTGGAATGGAATGAGAATCGTTGATAAAGCTGTTTATCATGCCAACTTCAATCAATCAGATAATGTTTTCATACCGATCAGATAGCATCGATAAACTATTATAAAGTTCTTCCAAATGCAATATACCCTTTATTAGTAGCAGATATGTCCTGCAGGGTTTCTATGCTTAGAGGGAGTGTATACAACTACACCTGGTACATCAACTTATATGATGTCGATGCCATTTTCATGCCCAATTGGTTCCTATTGTCTCTATGGATCAGATTCAGTTATTGGAACTGGATTATGTCCTGTTGGTTATTACTGTCCCACTGAAACATCCCAACCTATTGAGGCAACAGCAGGTTCATTTACAGGAAATTAGGGCTCCACTATCGAATAACAGTGCCCACCTGGTACTTTCTCTCTCGGTGTGAAATCGACCACTTGCACCTAATGCCCAGATGGCTATGAATGTAAGGATAAGGGGACTTCAAAGCCTACAATTTGTCTCTCTGGCATGTTTCGAGCAATTACTGATTCTACGATTTGCACTACCTGTCCTAAGGGCACGTTCTCTTTTGAAAGGGGGATCAGAGATGCTCTAGAATGTTTAGAGTGCCCTGCCGGGAGAATTTGCAACTCAGAAGGTAACAAGAACATTTCTTCCTCATCACCATGTACAGATGGTAAGGTGTGCCCATTAGGTACGGGAGCGAGAACTGTCACAGAATGCCCCGAGGGATATTATTGCCCTCCACAAACTACCGACACCAACTAGCGCTCCAATTTCTGCCAACCTGGCTTCTACTGTACTATCGGCACAGGTGATTCAACAAAGACTAGGAATGTGTGCCCTTAGACCTATTACTGTCCCTAGGGAACTGGCAACTATTCATTTAAGGCAAATTCTAACTACACTGGCTTCGCCTAGGACTCCTTAACTAGGTGTTTAAAGGGAACTGGAGCGGATGGTGAAGATACCAAGTACTCCCTTTATTAGTGCAAGATCAATGAAAACCATACTTTAATGTCAGGCGGGATCAACATTAGAGATTAGGTTGGCGTTACTACAATTTCAACCACTTCCACCACCACGCTTACGAGGGACCTTAGATAATTAAGGCATCTTTCTAATAAGAATGAAAAGAGCGATGGCCGAAGGAACCTTTAGTCAACTCAGATGCAAATAACGGCATAGGAGGCAGGCTTGGCCAACTTATACGAGATAGACTATGAACTGGGAGAATTTGTGGACTTCGAGGAGGAGATCACCTACCCGTTACAAGAGTACCTCAACCTCAATCGCACCTACGTTCTTCGCATTAATCCCCTCAATTCATCGTTGGTGAGTGAATTTGATGAGTTGGAGGTCATTTCGGAGGATGCAGAGGATACCATCATACCAAACGTAGTTTTCGATCTGCCTCCATTTTCGTATGCACTAGTCACCTTTGATTTCAGACATATGCTGGAAGAGTCGTATAATTGGACCTATGGCGAGGATTGGGTGATCTCGTTCACATTGGAGAAGGATCTATCCGTATATGATCCCGCTCGACCCATTCCCATGCCAGAGATGTTCCTCTCAAATAAGACTTCAAAGTCGAATGTGCTCGAATTCCAAATCTTCTCCTGGGACTACAATAAATTGCGTGTGGACATCCTCCTCTACAATAAGCTCTTCTTGAACTATCGCTACCTATTCGTTAATACCACTTCTGTGGAAATTAGGAAACCCAATAGAGCGGAGTACAATACTAGTCGAGTCTTTGTGGCGGTTATCGAACAAGGCTACTAAATTACTCTCCCTTTCAACATCCACAAATTGATGCCAGATGGCACTTCACCACCTAGTAATTTGGTGTCCTTTTCTGAGAGTGGAAGCAATTGGGACAAGATTATGCAGGCATCGATCAAGAATCGCAACATTTATATACCGAATTCCCTATATTGGGGAGATCGTAACACTATAAACCTGCCATACTTGCCCTACTTCTCTAATTGTAAAGGATATGGGAAGTATATACCATTCTGGGCACTAATGGAGCAAAACTCACAGTGTGAGCTTGTTCCAAATGAAAAAACGAAATTTATGACTGAATATAGTTTTGGGTAGAAACCAATTTCCGATACTTGTGACTCAGTTCTCATTTCATGTATCTATGATGAGGTCTTTTCACAAAATTAACCATTTCCTAGATGGTTTGAAATAAATGAGCAGTCACCTATGTTTGACATTTCAATATCTCCTGTAGATTATGAGACATCGTTGAATAATGAATTTGATAGCACGCAGATTTTGTCAATAGCACCAAATTCTAACCAAGCTGATACCAAATCTGTTCCTAAACTAGTCAGTATTGTTTTATCCTACTATCAGGTCGATTTGGATAAAAAGAGACTCATTTTGGCAAATTTAGACTATGATAACTATGAACAACTAACTGAGGATGAGGCTAATGGTCTTTCACCTATCGAGTACAACCTTACATTTAGTATGCAATCGCTATCCCATACAGACCTCACCATAGCATTTGCCTTTAACTGGGACTTTTATTTTGTTCTGTATTTGATTGTGGGTTTCGTGTCAATTGTGGTGATCTTTATCTTTATGGCCTATCATCGCTTGGTAGCAAGACCAAAAGGAAATTAACCAATAGCTAAATTTAAGTTCTTTTCCTATTTCAGATTGACTATTCCACCTGCTGCAGGTGGACTTTCACTTGCCATGATACCAGTTATGATAGCTAATTTATTCATTGCTGCCTTCATTACAGGGAAAATCTTGACCCTATCAACAGCCATATACTCATGCGATGAATCATCATTAAGCGAATGCTAATTAACTCTCTTTGACAAATTCAAGCAATCATCAGCAGAAGTAAACGTCGACTACGATCTTCTGCGAACAGGTAGGTGCGGTACAGCTATGTTAATAGTAGGATTGTATTTGATGTACGTGGGCCTCATCATATTGATACCAGACAAAACTGATTAGTCAAAGGTGACAGAGTCCTACGATGGCAACATATGGGAGTTCTATAAGTGGAAGAGATCTAATATGATCTTCTGTTCGATATTTTTGATCTTTTTAAACTTGGCTGTGATTCAGTTTTCCTTCTGTGAGTTATTCTCGCTAAATATTTGGTAAGTAATTGATAGTTTAAGTCTTTTATAGGACTATGATCGTCGCTTTCAAAGTCCTTTCAATCTTCACAGATCATGTTTTAGAGAAAGCTATCAATGAGAAGTTACTCTTAACGCCGCTATCAACCACTATGGGAATTGTCTTCTAGTTGATCACATTCGGTGCATCCGATTTCCTCCAGTTTCTAATAGCTTACTTTATTGGGCTAGGTATATAGATGTTCGAACGTCCCTACCTATCATTCATAATAGGTAGAATGTTCGATTTCATCGATGAGAAGTGGCCCGAGTTTGTCTAATCAGTCCGCGCTTGGGTGGCTAATTAAGATGAACTAGCCGAAGGCTACGAAGCCAAAGATAAGAAGCACTTCACAGCACAAAGTAAGCATAATAGAGTTTTACTGATATTATAGAATCCTAAGACGACTCCGGGGATGAGAACACCTCACCTGATAAGTCGAAGCGATTGATGTACGAGTACGACTCGCAGGAGTCGTCCAAATCCGACATAGTCTACTCAGATGAGGAGTCATTCAACAGTAATAATGAGGATGACTACTTCCATGACGAGAACGACTTGTACTTGGTCGAGGACAAGGCTGCGGGTGAGTTTTCTGAAGGCGGCTCAGTTCATCTTTCAAGGGAAATTATTGATTTACAGGAAAAAATCAGACAAAGGGACGACAAGTAGCAATCTAAGAAGAAAAATGGCAGCGACACATCCAATATTAGCTTGGAAAAGTCGGAGGACAAGTTTTAAGAGTTTGAAAAATTTCAGGAGGAACATTAGAACGACTCTGGCAATGACTCAGATATACGCTTGGACTAAGATGTGGAGGCTGAGGTGGTCGAACCACTTTTGGATCTCTTCATCGACTACGCCAATGACGTCCTCTCAAATCTCTATCAGCCTTTCTTTACTGGCCTGCTTTGGATATTCTACAATGAATCTGAGATGGCCGAGCAATACGGTATACCAATATAAGATTTCATCTACTACTTCCTCTTCTCACTGGTCATCATCCCGTTCCAAATAGTCATCGATATCTTCTGTTACAACATCGTCGAGTGGTATCATCACAAACCCTTCCACGACTACCTTGACTATATGGCCTACAGATTTGAGAACAGGAAATCGCGGTGGAAGGGCAATGAGGTTTACGTCAACCTGCAAATTGAGGAGGTCTTCCGCACGGTCGATCAACTCTGTTTCTCCTCCCAGCACTACTTTGTGGTCACCATATATGTCTCCGGTGTGTTTCAGGTGATCCTCGGCATTTAGACTTTACTCTATGCGGACGAGTACAACATCTTTTCAGACATGGCCACGCTTCCATTGGCTCTATTCATGTGTGCTTTCTGTGTCGTCCTACATAGACTCTGTCTATATTTTGGCAAGCTAGCTACTATTTGGAAGATTGATGAGACTATGTATCAGCTAGAAAAGAAGACTGATGAGGAGAATCTAGGTTAAATGTTCCAGCGCATTTTCGACCCTGAAGCTCTCAAACGCGCAGAACGTGGCCTAAAAGCTACTCCTAATTAGGTGAAGTTCAGCACCTAAAAGTGGAAACTTATTGAGAGGATCAGACTGGAGGAGGAACAAAACAGAAATGACCTGCAAACGGATCGCATTGTAGCTCAGACCTTCCGAGACATCTTCTTGAAGTACAACAAACCCTGGATGCAGGAGCAGCTGCATGAGATCTTCACACCTCGCACACTTTTCCTTTAGAGAAAGGAGATTATTCATTAGTTTGGCAAGGTGCTAGGCGAGAGAGAAGCGGACCTTATCTCCTCCTCCTCCTCATTAGATAAAGAAAAGAAGGGCGATAGTGAAACGTCTTCCTATTTGAGCTCTATTGATGATGATGGAAATTATAAGAAGAAGATAAGCAAAAAGCAAGTTGAGAGAAACGAGCGAATGGCCAAGGAAGTTAGAGAGTACGCCACGTCTACTACACTCTCCATTATCAAATTTTGGATCCTCCGTGCCCGCCTCAAATAAAAGGTTCGCATCTAAGTTAACAACATAATTGAGAATAGCATCCAGCATTCCTGCATGTACTGCCAAGCCACATTCGCTTTAAAGGTTGAGCTCATCCAAAATATTGAGGATGTGTTTTATTGCTTTTGCTAGGAGCGCAAATTTAACATAGTTGATTACAGTGCATTGGAATGGCAGAAGTACTTTAAGAAAGTTGCATCTTTTAGGACTATTTGCCTGGAGTGCTCAGACAAGATTGATTCCTACTACGCGAGGTTTAGAAGAATTATGAGAAATCAGGCAAAAGAAAAAGAAATAAAAGAATTAAGAAAATTATAAAAGAGACAATAATGATTTATTTTAATTTCATTGATAACTAATTTACAAATTTAAACCAATATATTAAAATAAGGGGTTTTGGGG
>LASQ02017939.1:0-10947 GCA_001272955.2 Urostyla sp. PUJRC_G1 | reverse complement strand
ATGTTCGAGGACAAATTCCAAAATGACTATTCTCGGCTAAACTAAGAGCATTCCTTTTTATAGGAGAAATCCTAATAGTCCGTCTAAAAATACGCAGCTTTGAAAAGAGAATATGATAAGCAAAAGCAATTTTATGAAGCTGCTCTGGAATAAAGATATAAGCAAATGGAAGAATTTGAAGAGGAGTGCACAATGTTAAGAGAAAAATTAGCTAAATACGAATAAATCGAAGGCGATTAGAAAATGAGGATGGAGCAATTGTTGAAGGAAAGGGATACTTTTAAGAAAAAAGCAGAAGATTCAGCATTTACCTCTCGTAAGGAAGAAGAATTACTAAATAAGATAAGTGACTTTTAAAAGTAATTGAAAGATAAAGAGGTGGCCTATGATAAAAAGATCGAGGAGACTTTTACTCTTAAACAAATTATTGATAATTAGAGAGTTGATAATGATAAAATGAGAAAGAGGTTAGAACAAACTCAGGATAACTTAACTAATAAAGATATGGAATTGAGATAAGTGACTGAGGATTTAACTAATCTAAAGAAGAAAATGCCTAAATTATAATAATCCATGCCATAAGATTAATTTAAATAAGAGTTGTAAGTAAGTTAATAATAAAATGCTAGTTTGCGCTCACAAATTGAATCACTTTAAGAGGAGTTATCTTCACTTAGGACTTAATAAAAGCCTAATTCATATAGGGGAGAATATATGAATGAAAGACCTCCAGAATATAGAAATGCAAACAAATACGACTCTGATTACTTTGATGAACCACCAGTATCTTAAAAAGGTCGATAATAATAAGATCAATATAAATAATTTTAAGAGGCCCCAGCCTTCTAAAAAGTAAGGCAATAAGATCAATATAAATTTTAGGAACCACCTAGATAATAAGAACCATATAGATAGCAAGATTAGTATAGGCAATAAGATTCGTTTAATCGGAACAATGAAAATCCCTCTTAAATACAAAAGAAGGGTCCCAATAAAAACGATGATGTACATAAGAAATATAATTTGCCTGCTTCTTTCTTCTAAGATGATTTCAATAATGCGCCTTTAGTTAATGATCGTTCTAACATATAAAATAGACAATTTTAAGCAAATAACAATAAATAAGAAGAAGTGGTTGTGGACAAAAAGACTCAATAAGTGAGAGTTATTGAAAATAATCTCCTCAATATGTAGATAGAATACAAAAAGATGATGGCTGAATTTGATAAGATACCAGATGGTGCTAAGACTATAGCTTAACGAAGAAGGAAGGAGGAGTTAAATAGAGAGATTGGCATCCTAAATAAAAACATATCGAATTTAAAGAACAAACTAAGGGAGATGGATGCACTTCTAAGATGAAATTTTTTATTTTAAGTTAAAAAGTTAAATAGTTAAAATTCAAATTTTAAATATAAATATGTTTTAAGAAATTAGCAATATATCCCACATTAACTATTCTAAATAGAATACAAACTTGTCAAATACTCTTTAAAATCATAACAATAGCTTTCAATATACTGTTAATGGCACAAAATTATTAAATAACTAGCATAATCTTTCATATGTTAGTAAGGATCAGAATTCACCTCCTATTAAGGAATTTTCAAAGTCTTTCTCTATATAGGCTCCACCATCGCATAAGTATACTGGAGTTAGCAATTCATAATGTTCAACAGATAGACTTAAGAATATTCACAACCTTTATGAGGAGAGGATAAAAAGTATTTAGGAGTAGGTGAGCTTGATCTATAATAAGATTCAAAATGACGATATTGCTAACGCAATGAAGTCTAATAGCGTGACTTCTTAATACTTTGTTGATAGAGTTAAAGAGATTATTGAAGAAGGGTTACTAAGTGAAAGGGAAATGTAAGTTGAGCAAAAAATTCAAGAGATTGCATATCTTTAATAGGAAAATAAAAGACTCTAGACTGAAAACCTCAATTTATCTCAAATTCATCCAACTATTTAATAAAATGTTGCTATATTACAATAATCATTAATGAAATATGAAAAGGAAAATATTTAATTGTAGTAGAAATTATAGGAAATTTCTTAGATTTATTAAAAGTCTGAAACACATATATCCGATGTAGTATTTTAGAAAGATGAAGAAATGAACAAATACAAGCAATATTATTAATAATAGTAATGTAAAATACAATAATTAGAATAATAAACTTAAAATCTTGCTAAATAAATCTTAGAAAAAGATTAAATGAGCTATTAGTCTTAAAGACTATTGGAGGAAGCCCAAATTGACTTAGAAAAGAAAACATATCAATATGAATAATTATTATAAGAGAATAGAAAATTTGGAATAGAAAGTACTTAATTGAAATAAACATTATTTGATTAAAGCTTACAAATAAAGCGAATTAATTAAGATAATATTTAAATGCAAGAAATTTGCAATAATCTTGAAATTGAAAAAGGTTAGCTCTTAGATAAGTTTAATAGTTTTGGTGAATAAATTTAAAAGAACAATTTAGAATAATAAGATAAGATTAAAGAGAAAATGTATTAAAAAATGGAAAAAAAGAAATTTAAAATTAATTCATTAAGAAATGAAATATATGAAACTTAATAATAAGTAGGATAAGAGAGAAGCATTTAAGAAGAAATAAAATAAAAATATGAAATTGTTTTAAATAATATGAGAGAAGATATGAGAAAAATTAAAGAAGAATGGGAAAAGAAATGTTTATTTATTTAATAAGAAAATGAAAAGAAAGAATGCGAATTAATATGCAAACATAATATTTAGGTTTAAAATCTTTAAAATGAATATAAATTATTGCTAGATAATAAAATTTAGGAAATAGTAAAAGATTCATCTAGTGCTTAAGAAAAACTCAGAAAAGAGAGTTCAATCCTCTAAGAATAATTAAATATTAAATTTATTTCATTAGAAAAAGAATATATTAAAATTTCCTCTCATGAAGAAATTTTAAACAAGGAACTTTCCAAATAGAATGAAAGAATTTAAGAATAAGTATAAAAAATAAAAGATAAAATTGAAGTTTAAGTGCAAAGTAAGTTAGATATGCATGAATCAGAAAGAAACAATTAATTCTTGCAATAAATTAGAAAGATTAAAGATTAGCATGAAAAGGAAAAAGAAGAAATAATTAAGGAATTGAAGACTTAGCATTAATGGGATATGAAAGAATTTGATGAAGATAAAAATAGAGAAATTAAAAAATTATAGAAATAATTTAATTATGAACAAGATGAATTGTAAAATCAACTTCGAAGAGTTGAATCTATCAATCAATAATTGAAATAAGATCTTGATTAATTACAAATTAATGAAGATAAATTAGATTATTAAATGTAAAATATTTATTAAGATAATGAAAAGATGTAAAATACAATAGACAAATTGAATAATGATAACTTTCAGTTAAAAATGGAATTAGAAAAGATTGATAAAGACTACAAATAATAGATCTATGAAATTGAGAGTGAATTATAAACTAACAAAAAATATTCCCAAACTCACCAATAATAAGACATAAAATAAGAGAGAAGAATTTGGTAAACAAAGATTAATTAAATTTTTAGAGAAGTATAATTTAAAGCTGGTCTAATGAGAAAGGAAAATGATAAGCTGAAAAAATATATTACTAATGAAATTTCTTAATAATATACGTATTTTAAATCCTAATTGAAATAATTAGAAATTAAAGGTGGAAATAATTAAATTATGGAATAATAGGATATTTAAATTAATTAATTATTATAAGAAAAGGATATTTTAGAATAAGATATCTAGGAGTTACAGTAATAATTATAAAATGCTGAAGAGGATATATAAAATAGAAATTTGCAAAAACATAAATTACTAAAATAATAAAAATCTGAGTTTGTCAGCATATTATAAGTAGCTAAGTAAGAAATTCAAAAGAAGTACTTGGAAGAGTTATAAATTTTAAAAATATAAATGAGAGAATTTAAAAAAAAGTTTATAACAAGCACAATTACAAAAGAACAAGAAATATAATAACTTCACTTTTAACATCAACTAGAAAAAAATAATATGTAAAAGGATTTAGATATTATATCAAACTAATTCTAGCATTTAAAAAAATAATTATATTAAACATAGAGATAATTGGAATAAGATAAGTCAAGTGTTGAGGAATAAAGATAAAAATGGATAGATTAATTTAAGTAAAAATTCTAATTTAAAGAGAAGGAAATTGAAGGATTAACAAATTTAATATCAAAATCATATGTTTCCATTAATGGCAGCATAGAAAATATTAAAATTGCTACTTAGTTGGAATCTGAAATTGAGGAATTGACAAGGAAGGTATAATAGAAGGGTACTACTACTTCATCTAGTTTAGGTTCAAATTAGACTAGCAAATTTAATTGATTATAATTTAATAATTTAATAAATTGTCATTAGTTTTATTAATTCCGACATATTTTCATCGATTTATACTACGATAATTTTTTCTTTACTTTAAACCTTTGCTACTACTACTATTATTAAATTTTTAAATCTAAATTATTCCAATTTGATAATAATTCTTCATCTTTTGGTTCACTTATCTCTATTATATGATTATTTTCAATCAAAATTTTTCCAGTTGTTTGATCTTCATATTAATTATTGAGTTACTTTGTATAATTATTTTCTTAGTCTAAAAAATCTTTGCTTTCCTCCTCTTATTAATCAGAGTCATATGATTTTGTAGGGAAAATAGTGGTAAAATCTAATGTTAGCTATTCTAAGTTTGTTTATGAAATCATTGAAACCATACTCTCTTTCTGATTATTAATATCTTAAATAGTTATTTCCTACGTTTTTTACTCCTAATTATTGCTTTAATAACTTTAATTATTTTGAATTTCGTTTTCTTGCTTAGTTATAAATATTTCTTCTTATTAGGATTATTTTTATGTTGAATTTTCATTACTCAATTTTGAACTTTGAATTCTTGATGAATTTAAATTTTATTATTACTTATCTATACTAAGGTTTTTATTAGTATTAGGTTTCCCTATTTTAAATTATGATCCATTTAAATTTTTATTTTTATTTTTCTAAGCGATTTAATCTAGAAATTTAGTATTACTATTTTACCTATAAATATTTAATTAAGAAAATTTTACTTTTCACTTCTTTTTAAATTTTACATATAACGAGGAATTTTCTTTTTATCTTATTATGATTTAAACTTTTTAAAGAATTTCAATGAAAAATAGACAAAGCATTTATATATTAACTTTTTCTTATTTAATTTTCTAACTTAATAAAAATTTTTCCATTTTTACACAATATTAATAATATTTTGCTTATATACTCTATTTCTAATTGCATCCATACACTCTAAGTTTTAACTAACTTTTTAAGTTGTTAGAGATAATAGTGTTCTTCTGACTAAATAGCCTCAAAATACTCTTTAAATATTGATTATTTATTGAAGATAATATTTTTTCCCTCTTAATATTTATAAAAATTTTCGAATTTTCTTTTATATAAATGTTATCCTATGTAGAAATTCCTATTTAAATTTTAAAAATCATTTTATTGCTAATTTCTTTCTCCATAATGATTAAATTTTAATTATTTTTAAATTAAATTATTTTTCGAAATATTATTTTTATATTTTTCATTAAATTTTAACTAAATCCATTTTTAAATACTAATCTATATTAAAGTTCTTATCAGCCTCTAAGCCTTAATATTCTGATAACAATGAAATTTTTTAATCCATCACTATTGCTTATTTTTTCTGTTAAATTAAAAGTTTTTTTAGCCTATCCTTTTACTTTTATAGTTTTAATTTTTCTAATTATTCTTTGTCCATAGAGGAAACTTCAAACTTTCCTGCTTAGCTATAACTCTACTAATAACAAGTGAAAATTTCTTACTTAAGTAAATTAACTATTGATTCCTTTCCAAAATGGAAGTCATTAATATGAATTTCTACTTGTGTATTACCCACCATTATCATTTACTAGTGTAGGTAGTTTTAATAGTTCTTTTTCTGATTTCTTTATTAATTTATTAATTTTTATTCTTACAATTTGAGATAAAGATGAATTTCTTAAAGGTTATCTATGGGTTTAAATTAAGGAACTTCCAATTTTTGGCAATTTTTATTAAGGATAATTAAAGTTATGAACTTATTCTTAATAATTATTGTTTGATAAATAATTTTTCATTAAAAAATATAATTTATAAATACTCAAATAATTAATTAATTCTATAAAATAAATAATCATTCAATTTTAAATTCTTTCTAAGCGAATTCATAAGCAACAAACATAAAAGAATTTGCAATGATAGCTCTCGTACTACAAGCAGAAAATCCTTTCCAAAATCCTCTAAGTCCATTTTCTAAATAAATCTCCCGAGAACAACTATTTATTCCTCCGTCAGGTATATTAAATCGTCCAATCCTTTTAGGATATCTATTAGCTTCCACTTATAGTCTAGTCTTAATAACATCCTAAGGATAAGAGCAAAGCCAGCATGAAAATCCTCCAAATCCACCAGCAATAAATTAACCAGCCATACCTACTTCATCAAATTTTGTAATACTTTTAATAATCTCTTTCATTAAATAGTATCCACCAAACTGCCCTGCATAACAAGGAACCTCCCTGGCGATAGTTGAAAAGAGGCCATTAAATATACTTAATTTGCCCTCTTCTCTCATCATTTATTTAACGCAATCAATAGGACCTTTGTACTTTGCAAATTCTTTGCTTTCTTTTTAAACTTGTAGTCTACATTTTACCAATTCAATTGGTGTTAAAACAAAACTATTAACAAAGCCAGCAAACATTCCTGCTTCAATGTGTTGCCAAAATGTAAATTTTGCTTATAAAGTTTTATCATGTAGAAAAAACCTCTTATAGAATTCATAAGATGAAAAGACTATTGAATTTATTAACGGCACTGTAAATAAAGGTGATGACATGCCTTTATAAAATCCTCTTATCTATGAATATGATAATTTTAAAAATTTACCCCTTCGTTTTTAAAAGTGCTCATTATAATACCTCTAAAAGTTGGGGACTAATGCGAAATTTACATCCTAACTTTTATTGAACTATTTTTTCTAAATTAAATTATTTTACTCAAATGGATGACCAGTTATACAACAAATAAAACCTGCAAATGATCCACATATTAAATCATTAACGAATAATTTAAAGTGCTAATTTAAAAATTAAAAGTATACGATTTTACATTTTAAGACTCACCAGACATTATAATAAATTAATAAAAAATTATAATTAAAATATGGATATATAAAATACCCTTTAAGAATTTAGTTAGAAAATTTTAAAACTTTCATAAAAGTTCTTAAATTAAGAAATAGAAAGCTTATAAGATATCGATATAACAGATATAAGTGGATTTTCGAATAAAATTTTTAAAGTTTCATGCAAAAGCAAACAATAAAATTGTATATTGATTAGATTCTTTAAAAGTACGACATCAGATTTCGATAATGAAAGAAAAATATTTGAAATAATGTCAACCAAATTACATAAAGGGCCTAAATATTTTGAATAAACAAATGAACATAGAGTAGAAGAGTTCATTTAAGGTCGCCCATTAACGTTTCTTGAGTTGAGACATCCAGATATAGCAAGATTAATTATATAAAGCATTTGTGAGTTAAACAATAATATCTAGTTAAATGATTTTATATAATAAAATAAGCCAAATTCACACTACTTGAAGGATGTAACTAAAGATTTAGAAAATGGTTGGTATAAGAGATATTTGAATGAAATTTAAGTATTAATATAAAATGGCTAATTGTTTGAGTAATATGATGAGAAAACTTGTAACACCATCATTTAATTCGATAAATATATTGGAAATAGTGATAGATTTATTTAGGAATATGAAAATTTATTCCCAAAAAATGATATTTCAACCTTCTAACATAATGATATTTAAGAAAATAATATTTTGGTTTAAAATATTGATAAATTTAATTTTACTTTTATTGATTTTGAATATTCAATGATTAATTTTCGTGCTTATGATCTAGCTACCTATATTCATGAGTGCTATGTTGACTATACTCATCCTATTTTTCCTTATTTTAAATGTTATGATTTTGAAGACTTTTTAAGAAGTTTAGATTTAAATAATGGAGAATGTTAGTAATTTGTTAAATATTATTTATAGAAATAGCATTCTATATCTGAATAAAATTAGAATTTTGAAGAATTTTGGATAAAAGAAAAAAATAATTATATTGATGAAGTGAAAAGATGCTTATTATTATATCATTTATTAGCTGTTATTTGGTCATTGGTAATGATGCCGAAAGAAAGAAATTAATCTGAATAAAGAAACTTCTTTTTAGAATATGCATAAATGAGATTAGATTGCTATCTTTAACAGCAAGAAATATTCCTTAAAGATTAAAAGACAAATTAATTGTGATTAAGACTCTTAATTTCTTTAATATGAATCTTGATTAACCTTAGTAAAGCAAAATTATAAAGAATTAATGAAATAAATTTGATTCAATTAAGTTTAAGCTATATATTTATTTTTAATTTGCATTCATAAATGAGAAGAAGTAAATTCATAATAATTTAGCAATTTGAAATCTAATTATTTATAGGCTAATATATTTTTTTTATTTCATCAAATCTTTTTTATAATTATTTACTATTTAAAAACTCTTATAATATTTTTAAATTATTTTTATCATTTTATTCTATTTCTATTTATCCCAAGCAATATAATATAGTTAATGAGTTGCTTATAACATTAAATGTATTAGATGTTAAACTTTTATCTAGGAAAATAATATTTTTAAGTATGATTCAAGAGAATCAAAGTTCAAATACAAGGTTGCATAACCCACCTATACTAAATTCAAAATCTAAACTATTCTATTCCTTTAAATAAACAATATCTATAAAAAATTCTGTAATATTTAATTTCTCAAAGTAATCATAATTAACTGGATCGTATGCGAAATTAGCTAAATGACTCAGATAAGAGTATTTTAAATCCTTTTATTCATCACTGAGATTATCTTATTTATTTAGTTGTTCATACTTAGTAAATAGCATATATAAATACTGTTCTCATGTTAGATCTGATTATTTAGTTTTTTTCTCAATTATAGACATTTTTTAAAACATATTTTTTAATTCTAATTAATTATTATTAATGAAATTAAGAATTTCAATTCATTAGGAGATAGATCTCTTTTTCTAATTATTAGCAAATTGCAATTTTAATATTGAAAAAGTCCTTTATTAACTGTTCGAACGAATGTTAGTTTCTAAAGCAAGATTATTATCAAATTATTGAATTATAACTGATTATGGTAATTTCACATTTTTTACAGTGATAATTGAAGGCAAAGTTGTAGCCTTGATCTTATCTTTAAGGCCTTATGTTTACTGGTATCTTTCATTAGACTTTGATTTTTCAAAAGCAATTCGTAAAGACTTAATTTAATTTTACATTATAGAGATTATCATATTTTAATTTTATATGGCATCCTCTAGCTTTTAAATCTTTTAATTTTCTTTCTTTCTTTATTTTTTCTCGTTAAGCTTATAGATTGTAAACTCCTTGTTTAAATTCTTTAATTTCAAATTAAGTTCCTAGACGCAATTATGGGCTTTTTCAACTTATTCAATATATTGAATTTACTTCTCACAATCTTTACAAGTGACCATTCTAAAGATGCATTCCTTCTAATCATGTTTATCCTTGTCTTTTCTTTAGATTAATTAATCACAGAGTGCACAAGATACATTTTAAAATCTACAAACTTTGTTATGATGCTTTTAATAAGATAGAGTGAATATTTCTCTACAACCTTAATTTTTGCATTAAACTATTCTTTCTTTGCAAATTTCGAATATATGCTTTTCTAATTGTTCATAACTAATCTTTTCTTAGCAATTATAAGGGCAGTTAAATAATAATTATTCTAGGTTTATTCTATGCATTTTATGAATTTTATTGTCAAATATTCCACCGCATTTTTGAAAGCATTTCATTTTAATTTTTTCTGCACAGTATTTACATATTAAGTATTCGCAATTCTTGCATTCAAGAGGATACACAATAATATTTGTGCAAATTGTGCATTCAGTGTATTCACCTAATTTCTCTGGAAAGTTTAAGCATAATTATTTAAGTATTTACTATACATCATACATTGAAGTAAACTTTTAATCTGAATATTCGTTTCCTATTTTACTTTTTTAAACCTGTATTTATTAAAAAGAGTTTTAAATCATTTAAAATTAGACATTATCGTAGTCATTTAAAGCCCAAAAACTATTTCTATTATTCGAAAATTCTCCAATAGTTCTGTCAGGAGTATAATCAAATTTTTCTTCCTCAAGATTTAATTACAATAATGAAGTTTCAACTTATTTTTATTCCTCCCTTGACCTTATGAAATTGTTAAATGCAATTGTATTGAGTTATCTGTGGTCTGCTCGATTTTCATCAGGTTGAATTAATCTTATCATTGATTTAATTTCTTCATCTTAATTCCGCTCAGTAGTTGCTTGACGTGTAAGAAAGGCATTAAAGCCCATTGGCCTCCTTGGCTATTAAATTTTTTTTGCTTCTTCTAATATTATTTATATAAAGTAATTAGGATTACCTTAAGAGAGCTGAGGTCTTAATAATTGTATTCGACCTTAATGGTTTGCATCAATGCTTTAAATATCACTTAAAGCTTCTTCAAAGGTATCTGAGTATGAATTTCTATAAATAAATTATAAAACATAATAATATATACGAATCTAGAGATTATCTTCTCTTTTTAAATTTATCACGCAATGAACTTAGTGGAGAATCCAGTCTTAATGCATCATCAATAGAATATAAATTCATTTCCTTATTTTTATAATAAATTCTTTATCCAATTTGAACCCTAGTTGCTTAAATATAAAATATGGGGTTTTGGG
>LASQ02017934.1:0-10267 GCA_001272955.2 Urostyla sp. PUJRC_G1 | reverse complement strand
CCCCAAAACCCCAAAACCCCAAAACCCCTAATTTTATTTTTTAAAAAATATTTCATATATTTAAAAAGATATAATTAAATAGAAAATAAATAATGGAAGGATCAAAAGAAAAGCAAAATTAAAAAGTAGAAAAGAAATAAAAAGCTTAAGAATAAAAGGAAGGAGGAAAGAATTTAACAGCAGAAGAAAGTAATAAAAGAATTCACTCTTATTATATACTTTTAGAGCAGCAACTCAGAAAACAAAAGAAAGAAGAGTAAAAACTAATGAAATTGCAAAAATAATCATAAAAATAAACAGAAGAAAATAAATAGCCTTAAGAACCTTTGGCAAAATAAAAAGGAAAATAAGTAGTTTAAAAAGAAGAGGAGCTTACTATAAAGTAAAATTAATAAGAGCCACCGAAAATAAACTCAATCCAAGCAATGAAAGATGCACTAAGTGGAGGAGATTCTGTATTTTATTTTATGGATAATAAATTTTCTTTAGTCAAATTAGCTCACATTATCTAATAAAAATGTGTAAGAGAGAAAGAATTCCTTCTTTCAAGATATCACTTCAAAATTAGATCAAGGCAAAAAAGGAACTCAACAAATATCCAATGAATTAACAATAAATAAGGAAATGGCACTATTTAGTCACTTAAGATACTCAAAAGGAATTAGTAGTGAAGAGCTAAAGTCCCGCTATGGAGATGATTTACATCCAAAGATCCTAGAAATTGCTATGCATATTATTAATGAGGAATATAATAGTTCTAATGCTCGATGTATAGTTATATTGTAATCCTTAAAATACTTTATTAAAGTAAGTTTTAAAAAATCTTGAATATAATTGATAGGATTACAAAATACCCGAAAATAAGGCCTTAAATAGAGAATTGAATGAATAAATTAGTAAAATTCTATAATTTTTGTAAAGTTTTAAGAAAAATGATTTTATATAGGAGAGAATGTAGACCTTTTCCTGCTGGTATTGATAACGCCACTGAATATATATCAGTAAATAATCTGCTAAGATAAACTAATTATAGAGATAAATCAATTAATTGAATGTTAAGCATAATATTAGCAAGTAAAAAAATATTATCTATGAGAAGATTGATGGTTTCATTTCAGATAAAATTGTAAATGCAATGGAATAAGTTTGCATAAAGGTAAAACTTTATTAATCGAAATTTTTTAGGGGCTAGAATTATTCTCTAATACCGAGGAAGAGGTTATATTAACTTTTGGAGGTGCCTAAATTATTGAATTGCTTTGTATTAAAGCTTTTTAAGAAAATAAAAAATTCTAATTAATAATTGCTGACTCTTCTCCAGATTTTGAGGCAACCAGTATGCTTTAAAGACTGAGCAAAATAGGTGTTAAATGTAATAATATTTATATTTATTTTATTAGGTACCTACACTTTAATACATGGAGTTTCTTATTTAATCAACAAATGTACTTAAGTATTTGTGGGTGCATCTTCAGTACTAAGCAACGGTGCAGTTGTGGCAAAGGTTGGTACATCAATGATAAATTGTATTGCTAAGAAGCATCATGTGCCAGTTGTAGTATTTAGTGAAACATATAAATTTTCTGATAAAGTTAACCTAGACCCAATTAATAATAATGAGATAGGAAACCCTTAATAAATGGTGAATAATAAATTCTTAAAATATGAAAGCAAGGTAAAATTTTTTTTTGATTTAATAAAAAACAGGAAAATGCATTAAAAGATTGGAGTAATATGTAAAATTTGACATTGCTTAACTTGAAATATGATTTGACTCCCTATGAATTCATAACAATGATTGTTTGTGAATTGGGTAAAATACCAGCTGTTTCTGTGCCAGTTGTTATAAGAGAATCCTCTAAAGATCTTGAAGATGAATTTGATGATTTCGATGATAATGATGAAGAATCTCCTGAAGAATGAATTTCATTTAATTAACGAAATTTTAATTAATATTTATACAAATCTTTTTAAAATTATAATATTGTTTTAAAATAAAATGATTTTTAATACAAATAAAAAATAGAATTAAAAATAGTAATAATCCCATTTTGAGAAATATAATTCTTTGATTTGTGGAGCATCTCCATCTTTAAGGTATAATTTAAAAAAGGCTATGAGAAGGGCACAAGAATATAAGGATTATTAATCTTTTAAACTATCGTTAAAAACAGGAAGTGAATATGAAGATTCATTCGAAGAAAGGTTTCATGTTAAAGTTACAAATTAAGATTATTATTTAAAAGATTTAAATCCATACTAGGAATAAAGAAGAACAACTCCATAACAATAAACACTACTTAAAAGATAATTTAGTTAGCCTAGTTTATTTAGGAAAATATCTTAGATTTAAGAAAGACCTTATCAAATTAAGCCATTAAAAAAAACGAATTCGGTCAGTTCCATAAAAAAATAACCCCATAATATAATTAATATAGAGCAAATTAAAAAGAAAAGATAGATAATAGATGATGAATGGTAAACAAGATTAAAATTAATAGATAAATTAAACTAAATTCATTAAAAGAATACATATTATTAAAGTGCTCAAAATGATTAATCTTGAATTTATTAAGAAATGGAAGCAAAACATTTCTTTAATAATATGATCAAAAATAAAATAGAATCATAATATAATTAATTACCTGTTAGTGTTGTTGCTTTATAAGAAAATAGAAATTTCATTTTAGATAAAATTTACCATTCCAATAACTTGAATAAGATTGAGGATAAATAATTAACATTTGAAGAAAAGCAAAAAATTTAGAAGAAAGTTGTTTAAGACTTAAGGAAGCAAAGTATAAATTTATTCAAAAATAAATTTATTCAGTAGAATTTAGAAGAATAGAATTCTTATAAAAATATAAATAAGAAAGCTTATTCTACAAATATTTAGAATTAGTATAATTTTTTGCCAAAGAAAAGATAAAAAAATGTTATTAGATCAATAGGAATCGTAATTGATTAAGATAAAAGGAGAGAAGAATTAGAAAAGTGCATTGAAAAGTGTGTAAGAGGTGTTGATGTAAGCGAGTATGATTCTGCAGAGGATAATGGACATACGATTAGTGATATTGAAAAGAGGCATTTTTCTTATCATTAATCATTTCATAATGGAAGTTTTTAACTTTGAAAATTATTAATTTCATTAATAATTAAATATTTTTATAATAGTAAACATGAATGATTATAATTATGAAACTTCAATTTCAAATACAGGATATAGTCCTCATTGATTTAAAACATCCTTCATTACTCCAAAGAGCATATAAATTAGTAAAGTAAAAAAAAGGATATTAAAGGTTAGAAAAGAGTAATTTATTCACATTAGGAATCTTAGTCATCTTTAAATGGATAAATTAAAATGAAGGATTAGGATAAATAGTTGTTAATTGTAGAATCTTCCAAAAATTTATAAGAATAATCTTTAGAGCTTTCGTTTTTAATCAATAATTAATTAAAACCAAAAACATCATTAACTTAATAACAGTCATTAAGACCCAAGTCAAGTTATTAACTTTAAATGAAACAATAAAAGAGTAAGTTATTATGTGGATAAAAATTATCTATAAAAACATATTATGAAGTTATGAGTGAAAAATATCAATTGTAAAGTTAAAAGAATATTGAATTATAATAAGAAATTGATGAAAATTAAACTTTTACAAGAAATACTTAAAATGCAATTTAAAATTATAAAACAATTTATGATAATAAATTTGCTAACAATGACGAATTTAAGGCATATAAATCATATAGAGTTAAAAATATCCCTAAAACACCTTAATTCTAATCAAAGAGGAATAAGTTATAAAATAAAAAGGATAAAACTTTTGAATTTTTAATAAATACTGGAAAATTTTCAAAAGATCAACAAGATAATATAAATTTAATTGGAGATAAAGATTCTTTTGCTAGTTCAAAACTTGAAAAAGTTCTTGCTAATGAAATAAAAAGAATAAACAAAAGTTAAATTAAAATATAAGGAAATGAATAAATTTTATAGAGAATCAGAAATATAAGGCTATAAGAATCAAATTTTTTGTAATAATAAAATAAATAGGTTCTATTTGGCTAAATTCCTCATTTTAATGATATAATTTAAATTGTTGAGAAAACTTCATTTTCTGCTTATAACTCAAGATAGCCTTCACGAGAAAAAATATTCAATAAGACTTTCAATAATGAAAATAAATAAAGAACAAGTTATTTTACATCTAACTTCAGAACATCAATAAATAGAAATGCAGTATCAAAAAGAATATAGTTAAGTAGATAAATTTATTGACATTCTATTAATTTCATTAAAGAAATAAATCAAAAAGGTTTATATTAACGTTTAGATTTATTTTATTGAGTTTAATGATTTTCCGGTTCCTCAATTTCCATATCAACGATTTATTAAACCTTTTATTATTTATATTTGAATAATTGAATATCATTTCTTTCATTAGTTGTCAATATACAGTCATTACTTACTCTCAAAACATTTCTAATAACAGATTTTTATCTGGTAAGTATCATATCCTATAGCTTTAACTCTCCTTTTTCAAATACTTAATAAATGTATACTTCTCCATCATTATTTCCACAATAAATTGCAAACTGATTTGAATAAGGATCTTATTCGCAATTTATAACATAGTCTATTTTATGTGGGTACTAAATATAATGAAAATAAAATTTTTACTCTTTAAAAATTATAGTCTGCAACCATTGTCTCTAAGCTACCTATTTCAATAGAATTGATGCTTGTAAGACACCAAAATGTATCATTGTTGATAAATCCACATTTAATTAATGGTTATTGAGAGCAATATGCACCCTCCATCGTTTCATCTTCTGAGATATTTGCTTTCTGTTCAAAATTAAAATGGCATAGTTAATTATCTGTTGAGCATGTTATTAAATATTCTGGATTTGTTCTTGAAAATTCCACATGTGTTATATCTTCCATATGAGCATTTTTATATTATGCAATTTGTTTCATATTCCTAATGTCCCAAATATTCACATATTTATTACTTCCTGCAACTATTTTGCTTCCATTAGTGTCAATTGAATAGAAGGGTCTTCCTTCATGAGACAACTCATGAGCACAATACCCTTATCTTCTATCCCAAATTTTAATCTTTCCATCATCACTTGCAGTAAAAATAACATGCTCTAATTAATCACTTTCACCCTTTCGGTTAGAATATTTAATACAATTTATTTTCTCTGTATGAAAGTCTGCCTAATTAAGTGGAATTCCTTATCTTTATTAAAGATCAAAGAGGCATATAGAAAAATCGGAGTTAGCAATTGCTACTTCATTTGGAATAAATTGATTTTAACTAACTAATAAGGGATAATTGCTAGGGTTATTAGGTTATGGGTTATTGCACACTTTTATAGAAAATTATTGATTATAATTTGAGATTTTTTCATAGAATGTGAGGTTTTCCTCATCATTTATTTGACTAGTTGACATCATTTTTATATTAATTAGTATAATTAATAGTGTATGAATAGAGAAATAATTGAGAAAAGAAGGGATTTAATGAAATAAAGAGTTTTTCATTTTTGATTTCTATCCTTTTTAAATTTGCTTAATATGCTTATTTTAGTTTCTTCTTCTGGTTAAACCTTTTAAACGCTTTTATTTGTTAACATTAAATTTCGTTTATTTAATAGAGGCAAGATTTATGATTAAATTATCTTTTATGAAATCTAACCTGCTAAGGTTTAATATTTCTTATCTTTAATTTTCTTTCTATGTTCTTCAATTAATTTTTACTCTTCACCTTCACTATCATTTGTTTCATTTTATTACCTTGTTAAGTATCCTCTTGAAAATTTACCGTCACTATCATTTTAATTCTTCATTTCTATAAGATTATTAAAGATAAAAGTTACTTTGCTTAGGTTATTTTCTTCTAGGTCCTTTAGAAGGTGAACTATTTTAATGAAAGGACTCTTTTCTTGATCTCGATGAATTTAAAGCTGCTGTTGTTCTATGAATTGAACTTATCATATCTTTGCTTGATGACTTATCTCCTAAATCAATTTATAAAATGCTTTTCTTAGGTTTAAAAGTTGGCTTGAATTCACTCAATGATTAAGATATTTCAGAAAAATACTATTTTGTTCCAGCATAAGATTTTCTTTTTTCAAATTTTTAATTTATTGGATTAGCAGAATCAAATTTATTAGATTCGAGTAGATTTGATGTTGAAACATCACTATTTTTATGATTTCGAGATTGAGAAAATATGAATTGCAATTTATCTTCTATTGTAAATATCATTGATTAAATGTCGTTTTAAGGATTTAGATTAAGTATATTTAATAAATTTTATAAGCCACTCTATGCCTCAGCTGCTAAGATTTATGCTTTAATAACATTTTAGTTTAAATCCTTTTTCTTCTTCTTTAAAATTGTAGTTTTTTTAATAATTTCATCTTAGTTTGTAAGTTCATATTAATATTAACCATCTTAATAATTTTTTAGTTCTTCAAGGCACTATATCTTTTCAATTTTCATAATTTCTAGTTTTCTCTCTTTAGCTGTCTTATTTTTCGCTAAATCGTTCGTTCTCTCAATAAAACCTAGAAGACCTTCAATATCATTTGGGTTAGCTATGCCTGTAACTGCAGTTATCTTTCTAAATTACCTTTCATACCATACTTTTCTCTAATTAACTAGTGCCTTAGTTACTTATAACTTTTATATCCATTTTTTATAAGCTATTAATCTTTATTTAAGTTTAAATATGGCTTTCTCAGGCATTTCATAACCTTAAAGAATTTACTCTCTTTACTCTTGTACTTCTATAACTCTTTAATCTAAATTCTTCTTCTATTAAATGACATCATTAACTTTTTAGAGTGCTTGCTCTCTTATTTTTTATTTTTCTTACATTTCTTACATCAATTCTTAGTATTGTTTATTAGAAGATATTTTTTCAGTAATTGCTAATTCTATTTATTAATCTTCATATTTAACTAGTTTTCTCATATTTTCCACTTATAATTCTAGGTTCTAAAATCATATTAACTTTCAATAATAATTACTCTTGTCCATTCTTAGTTTTTAGCAGGATTTCTTTAGCAAACTGAAAATATCTATTCTAATCTCTTTTTCTCAACTTCTACTCTATTTAGGTTTTCATATGCTCTTAATAATTTAGCTTCAGTATTTTCCATCTTAATTTTTTCTTATTAATTTAAATTTTCTTCTTTTTATAAAAATTCTAATGATTCTTCAAGATATTTTAATTATTTTTATTTTATTTCTCTATTAAGTTTAAAAAAATATAATTACATCAAGTGAGTTATTTCATTAAGATCAGATCCTAGATAATTATTCTATTTTTCTAATTAATTAAGCTAGACACATTCCATTTCATTAATTTAGTCAGTTAATTCAAAAAGAATTTTTTCAGGAGATTTTTTATCAATTGTAGATAATTCTAACTTAAGATTCATTGATTTTTCTTAAAATTATCATATTTTATTTTACACAGATGTAGATCGTTTTTCTGTAAAAAATTTACTTGCATTAACATCCTATATGGACCTTTAATGAATATCAATAGCTAATTATTTTTTATTTTAATTTCTTTAAGGAACTAATGGAGGCAAAAATGACATAGAATACTTCTGAATTGGCTTTCTTTTAGTAGGAGATGGAAAGTTTTAAACTTTTATTGTCAAATTTTATTTTATTTTTGAATTGCTTAAACTTCTATTCTTTAAAATATTTTTGCTATATGGAGAAGGAGATTATTAAGGGGCTTTACTACTCTTTGTTTAAGAACATTACTGTTAAACTATTAATTTTCTATTATTTTTCTTTCTTAACTTAGCTTCTTTAAGTATTTATATTGTACCATTTACTAATTCATTTTCTTTTTAAGTTGAAATATAATTTGTATGAGATCCCATTGACATTTCCATTATGTTACTAAGGTTAGAATAAACATCAATAGTGCACCAAGGAAATTAAACCCATATCCATCTTTTATAATAATAGAAAATTTATTTTTCCTCTTTAATTACAAATGAATCTTTAATTTTTTCTTAATGAATTTGAGTTAATTCTTACTTTATTTAATTCCTTATCATTTCTCTCACTATGTTATTATCTACATTTATAAACTAATTTACTCCACCAACCTATTAGTTATTGTTATAATTAATTATAAACAATTCATCTAATTTTTAAAGTTCACCTAACAATGTAATTGATTCTAATTCGCTTTAACCTTTTAAAGGAGGATGTTTAAAATGAGGTGTTAATAAAGTTTCCAAATCAGCTAATTCTTTAAAAAAGCGAGATAGCTAAATTAAAATTACAAATAATTCTTAATTATTTGGCCGATATTTAACTACAAAGCCTTCAAGTGCTTTATTATATTCACCTACTGGGTCATATTTGTGTGATTCTAACTATTGCCAGTATTAAGCTAATTCATGTTTAATTTCTGGTACAAACATTATTGAGAAGACTTCAATGTTCGAAATCAAATCTTTTAATTTTATCCATGATTTTCCTTATTGATATTAAAAGGCTAATTCATCAACTTGTCTTAATGAAAATTCTTATTTCTCAATAATACTAGCAATATCTCTACTCAAAATAGTAAAACCTTCTTAAAATTCTTATTCTTTTTCTAAATATTCCTTTATAGCTTTCTTAAAACTTACATGTTTAATAAAGATATAATCTTTATAATTTACTAATATGAAACCAAATATAGATTAAAATCTTTGCATATAAGTTTCAGTTAAAGAGGGTAATAGTTCATAAAGTTCACTCTCTGTTAAACCTTTTCTAGATTAATTAACATACCCTATTAAATATAAGAAAAGTAACTAGTCTTCATTACTATCAGTAAATATATTCTCTTTGTAATGATCAAGTGCAAGTAAAAATAATTATTTTAAGGTCTTACAATTGAATGCTTTATTAAAATCTAAAGGAATAAGGGAGCGTTTCATATCTTCATCTTCTTCAAATTTATTATATGGAGCACAAAAGTTTAAAAGTGATAATACAAAGAGAGGATTTCTTCTCTTCTTAAATTCCTTTTTTATTTATTAACATTAATCAGCCGATTCGACAGAAGCCTTTAAATATCTCTTTTTAATAAATGTCTAAATGGCTTTTGAGATATTACCATAAGGTAATTTAATTTTTTATTCAGCATTACCGAATAAAGATGATTAATTCTTTGAATCATTATCATTTAATAAGGATTAATTTTCCATTGAAAATGAATCTTTTTCCAACCTTGATTATAATGTCAATGTATGATTTGATTAAATATTTGGATTAGATTTGATTAATTTTATTACTTCTTCTAATCTTCTTTCATTAATTTATTCTGCGAAATCACTATTTTTATAAATTTCTGTCACTCTATCTAAAACTTTACCTTTAATTCCTTTCATATATAAAACAGGATATTTTCTCAATTTGAAATGATTAATTGCTTTAGATGTTTTATTAACTAGCAAAATAACCTTAATATTATCTGGATAAGTCCAAGGGATCCAATCTGCAGACTCCTATTTTTAAGTCTCTTAGTCAATAAAATTATCCAATCCATCAACTATCAAAATAATCTTCTATTATGTAATCATTCTTTCTTAGAGTTTTTAATTAGCAATTTCTAGCCATCTATTGAAATTCATTCTTAATTTATCATCTATAATTTCAACTCTTTATTCTATATCGAATTCCTATCTCAATTTCACTAAGGTGCGAAAGATATAGGACTAATATTTTATATCACATTTTGATATTCCACAAAAATGTGTCATTATAATATGATTTAATTTCTATAATTAATTTACTTTCGAAAATATTTTACTTTGTTTTATAAATTTGAAAGCCACTAGCAAATTAAAGCTGTTTTACCACAGCCTTCATCCCCTGTTATAATTAAAGGGAAGTTTTTATTTCCATAACTCTATAACTTATTCAAATAGAAATGGATTACATCAAAAATTTTACTCTCAGTTTCTTCTTATTTCTAGGTTGCTAACTGATGATTGAATTTGATAAAGTAATCAAGGTACATCAATTCGCTATCAGAACCAAAGAATTTACTATAATTTAGTTTAAAAATAAAGATAATACCTATCTTAGTAATGCTTTTAATAAGCATTATGTATAAAACTATAAAGAAAATATAGATTTAAGAGAAAAATAATACTCTTTATAACTCTTGAATGCATTTGTCATTTTTAAATTATTTAAAATTATAATTAGAATTTT
>LASQ02017925.1:0-10960 GCA_001272955.2 Urostyla sp. PUJRC_G1 | reverse complement strand
ACCCCAAAACCCCATAAATAAAATGATTAAAAATAAATTGTTTTTTAATAATTTAAAAAATGTTAACTTCTCGTTCATCAAAATAATAAACTTAATAGCTATAATAATGGCTTAGGGAAAGTTCAATTAATGAAAAAGTAAATAAAAATTAAAAATAAACTAAATCATCATACTCTAGAATATAAAATTATAAAAGTGTTTAAAATAGTCCTTGAGATCTCTAAGAAAAATCATTAAACAAAAAATATTAATCAGGAATATACTATATTAATAAGCTTAGAAATTAAAAAATGAAATCTTAAATGTCATCTCCATAATAATTTTAGTTTGAACAACCTTTAAATAAAGAAGTAGCTGTAATAAATAGTCTAAATTAACAATAAATTAATTTGCCATAAATCCTATAAAATAATTTCTCTAAGAATAGCTATTAAGAAACTTTAGTGAACTATATGAAATTAAATCCACTTCAAAGCAAAACATAATATAATTCAATAGAAAAATAAAACAATATAACTTAACATAATAACAGTATTTTTGAAATACCAATTAAGAATTTTGTTAAATTTATTCCTAAACATCATGGAAATGATATAAAAAAGATAAAAGAATCATATTAATATATAAAAAATAATTTAACTCATAATGGCATTAAACTTAAATCCTCAGAACGGTTTAATGAAAAGGACCTTATTCTAAATTAAGCAAGTTAAGATAATATTACTTAAAATAATTTCGATAAAACTCTAACACTTTGATAATAAAATGATATTTAAGAAGAATAAAAATTAAATTCATCATTTTATTCATAATCTCTTAACTATTATAAAAGTAAGAAGGATATTGATTATTAAATGAACATAATCAACGTCACAGAATAACCAGCATGCTTTTGTTAGGATACTCAAACATTATGTACTTTTGATCATTCCAATATTTAAAATTTAACAGAATTAATTTAAAATTAGCTTTCATAAATATATCTTTTAAACACTAATGTCAAAGAAGAATTAAAATTTTAATAAAAAACAATAAAAAAAATTTCTTATGCAAGATCATAAACACAAAATGATCAAATTTTATCCTTGCTCAATGAAAAAGAAGATAGAATAACTTAACTTGAATAGGAAATTATCAAATTAGCTATTATAAAGAAAGACAATGAAATTTTAGCTATGAAATTAATATAATATGAGGAAGATTAAAAGTATATGAGAGATAAGTTTGAAGAAAATAAATAAATAGTTGGTGTGGGGAGACTTCTAGAAAATAAAGTAAAGGAACTTATGAAATAATTAGAGAATAAGGAAATAATAATACAATAATAGAAAGAGTAATGCTAAAATTATGAAGAACTTGTAAACAAATTATAATCATAGACAATGGAATAAAAAAAATAAGTTAAAATATATTAAAAAAAAGTGGAAGAATTATCAGAATAATTTATGAATACATTAAGTACAAATAAAAGATTGAAAGCATTCATTTTCAAGGAAAAAGAAGAGCAATAAGTAAAGAATAATAATGTGATTGAATATGGAAGAAGATTACTTGAAATTAACTAAAGGTCAAAGAATATTTAAGATTTTATTTAGAATTCTCCTTTAGAGAAATTCCTAACAAATAAGTATAATAAGAGAGAAGATTTTAGTCCAAATAGAATATTACAAAATATAAGCGGCTAAAATTTAGATAATTTAGAAAAAGATATAGGAAATTTAGACTTAAACTGTTATCATAGTTCCCCAAAGTCTCATCCAAAAATTAATGAAACAATTGAAATACTAAAATTAAAGGAAACTAAAAAAAATGATACTATTAATTTCTTTAAAATCAAGCAAATTAAAATATTATAAATTTAAAAATGAAAAGGCTATCAATTGATAAACTGAATTATAAAGACAAATACAAGAAGGTTTTATATCATAAGCATCCTGAAACAAAAAATAAAATAAAAATAAGTGATGATTTAATAGAACAAATTAGAGAAAGTTTTGAGTTATTCTCACCAGACAATTCTAGGTTAGTTAAACCAAAAGATTAGATTAAAACTTTTGTACAATATAAATTAGATGAATAACACCCAGCAATGTTTAAATTCTTGATATGGTTAAGTGAAAATGAAGATAATAATAAAATTGGTATGGATTTTTAAGAATTCATGTCATAAGCGATATAATATTACAGCGAAAGAAGTTCAATAGAAGGTATTAGAAGAATTTTTAATCTCTTTGATCAAACAGGCAAAGATTCAATTACGAGAGATTAATTTAAATAAATGGGTATATTGCTCAATATGAATATTACTACTGATGAAATCAATGATATTTTTGAAAAAGCTAGTACAGACAAACGAGTGATATCATTTTAGGACTTTGTAGATTTTATGTTAGACGAAGATGCTTGATTAATATTTTAATTTCTTTTAACAAATTTTATTTAATATATTAATAATGTCTTCTAATGCATCTAAAATAAAAGTTGCTGTTCGTGTGAGACCATATATATAGGAAGAAGAATTTAGATTATAAAATAATGCCTAATTAAAACTAATGAAAGTCCTACCTGAAAATAAGATGATATAGTAACTTATTTTTTGTATTATTAATTTATAAGAGCAAAGAATGATAGAAAATAAGGAGTGAAATAATTTAGGTTTGACAATGTATTTGATGAGAATTCCACTTAATAGGATGTCTTTGAGTAATCTGAAATACCTTAGTTAATTAATTAAGTTATTAAAGTAATTTTTAATAATATCATTAGGAATATATAGGGATTCCATGCTACTGTGTTTGTCTATGGTTAAACAGGGAGTGGTAAAACATTTACAATGGAAGGTTATAAATATAGCAAAATGAATGCCACCAAATAGCCTACTGCTATAATACCAAATAAAGAAGAATAAAATCATGAAGAAGGAATTATTCCTAGATCAGTTAAAGAACTCTTTAACTAAATTGAAGAGAAATTAAATAATGATAACAATACGAAAATAACTGTAAGTTGCTCATACATATAAATTTACAATGAAAAAATTTATGATTTATTCAATTCAGATTAATATTCACAGTAATAAAAAAAGCTAGATTCACTATAAGGATTAAAAATTAAATATATTCCTTAATAAGAAGATTATATAATTGAAAATTTATTCTAATTTCAAGTTTCGAATGCTAAAGACTCACTTCATCTTTTCCATAAAGCATTAAAACATAAGATAATGTGCTCACATAATATGAATAGTTCAAGCTCTCGTTCACATTGCATACTAACATTTACTCTTTAATAAATAAATATGTCTGATAATGCATAAAATTTAAATGATAATGGAATAATAATAAGCAAATTGCAATTAGTTGATTTAGCTGGAAGTGAAAGATAGAGTTTAGTTTAAGGAGGTACTAATTAAAATTCATATGATCCCGTTCAAGGTTTAAAAGAATCAATTTAAATTAATAAAAGTTTATTCACATTAAGGCAAGTAATATCAGCACTTACAGATAAAAGCAACAACACGACAACAGGTCAATTTTCATAATATATCCCATATAGGGAATCAAAATTAACAAGCATATTAAGACAAAGTTTAGGTGGTAACAGCTACTGCCTAATGATAGCATGTTTAACACCTTTAGATGATTTTATAGAAGAAAATTTAAGTACATTAAATTATGCTTCCAGAGCATCACATATCAAGAATATACCAACTATTAATTAGGATCCAAAAATGAAGCTAATTAATGAATAAAGAAGGTAGATCGAACGACTATAGTAAGAGTTGAAAAGAGCAAATGATTAGATTAAATTTCTTACTTAAAATTTAGATAAACAGGATGGAAATTTAACTAAAGAAAATGATAATAATAGTTAAGTTACTATAAATCATAATTATAACTAAAATCTTATTGCAATAATAAATTAAGATGGAAATACATAGAAACCTAAGTCAATTATTTAAGATCCTATGAGCACAACTAATTTTAATATTGAAACCAGAGAGTCTATAAAAACATAACTGCCTGAATTACGTTCAAATAGTAGAACCAACTATCAATAAAACTAATAGTTATTTGACTAAATATCTTCAAAGTAAAAGTAAATGAATTCAGACTTTAAGGACTTCTTTCAACAAAAATAAGATGCTCTAAAATCTCTTTAACAATCTTTAACATAAATACCTAGTTCTATTTAGCCTGGCTTAAATCATAATGTTACAGATAGAATTATTTCGAGTATTTCACTAATAAAAGAAGTTTTATAGTCTAATATATAACTTAGAGAAGATTTAATTAAATTATAATCAGAAAATGAGCATAATTAATTAGCTAATTTTCAATTAGGAGTAGAGAATGAAGATTTGAGAGATAAAATATGCTTGTTGACAGGTGATCAAGAATTCTTTATTGAATATTAAGCTTATTTGCCCTAATTGAACTTTAAATAAGTAATTGATAATATTAAAGATAAAAATGAATTAAATAAAGCAAAAGAATTTATCCTTAGTGTCATATTTAGTTTAAGAAAGGAAAACAGACTGCTTAATCAAAGAATATAGAATATTGAATAAAAGCCTTATGTAACTAGAGTAACACGTATGAGAAGGCTATAAGATAAATAATAATAAAAACAAAATATAGAGGAAACTGAAGAATCTTCTTAAGAAGATTCTACATAAGAATAAACAAATAATATGCATATTAATCGAACATTGTCAAATATAAGAGTAAATAGAGAATTTTCTACAAATTTAAATAGTAAACGAATAAAATATAATAAAAAGAGAAAAAATTTAAATTGTTCATAACAAAACGATGATAATATTAATTAATTATTTTAATCAGAGTAAAATAATTAATCCACACTCCAGTAATTGCCAAATTTAGAAGTGTATCCTCATCCAAATTCATTTAAGAAAAATCTTCTAAATAAAGGAATGGAGCACATGTATATTAATATGCCAAGAAGATAAGTTAAAGATTTCTCACATGTATTAAGAAAATCACATGGATTTGCTGCTTAAGCTGCAAAAGGTAATGATACAAGAGAATAAACTTTCTCAAATCATTCTGAAAGAAATACATATTAACTTGATTATGAAAGTGCACCTTAAACTTCAAGAATAAAAAATAAAAATTAAACGTCAATGAGACATTAAATTATGCCAATAAATGAAGAAAATTAGGAAGGAACTCTAGAATAAAATTATACTGTTTAAGAAGCTTTTGACGATGAAGAACCCTCTCCATCGCTTCAATAGTATTAGCAAACGTAAAAATCTTACTATAAGTTAAAGAAAAATTAAAAGAATCTACAATCATTGACTACAAGTGCTGGAAAAGACTTCTTAAATTAGAATTATTCATATGGTGGTGGTGTGTCGAATTCAGATATTATGGCTAATTATTAATAGAAATTTATTAAAGATAAAAATAAAGTTAGAAAATAATATTGAAACTAATATTAATTTCTTTAAAATAAAGTCATTAGCATTTATATAATAAATAAAATGGACGAAGAAGCTTTTTAATAAAATTCAAGGGTGAAGAATAATTATACTATTTGCTATTGTTTTTCTCTATACAAATTATCATTGCTTCTTGCAATAATCGATTTTTTCTTTTTCTTTGCTTACATAGCTGGGATAATTTATATCTATTGGTATGATATTTCAGAAAATTAAGAACATGGTGGACATATAAGTTCATTACAAGCAAGTTTGCTTTCAATATCTACCGATACTATTATTACTATCCTTTTTGTTATAAAGCTCGTTTATGGCTTCAGATTTATTACTTGCTTAATGTGCCCAAAGGAATTGAGAAGACGGAAGAAGAATAGAATAAGCACTCAAAATTATTAATCCTTAAATGATGAAGAGAAGGCAATTTTTGAACAGAAATAAAAATTTAAATAAAAAATTAGAATTGTTAAAAGACAGAAATAGAGACTGAGCTATTACTATATGATATATATGGTGACAGCATTATTCATTCTAGTATAGGATATAAGTTTAAGTTTAATATACATTGGCTATGAGGGTACTCCTATGTATTATAAACTCAGCATCATGCTTCTTTACAGTATAGTCGGACTTATACTTTTTCAAATAATTGTTTAGAGGTTATTAAAGTAAATGGAAAATGAAATGATTTAGAGGTCAATTAATTTTGATGACTCAATCATTTAAACTGAAGGATCTGAGGAAGAAAGTTCTTAAGATAAAAATTCAAGATTAAGCAGCAGAATCTAGAGTAGGAAGGATAGTTTGTTATTAATAAGCAATGAAATCAAAGAAGATATTATTATGGATTATGAAAACTCTAGTAGCTTAAATTGAAGGAATCATCATTAATAGTATTATTTTTAATTAACATCCATATAAAAAAATTTAAAGAAATTAAGAACTGTATTTTTTCTCATGAATTATTTTATTAGTTAAATTTTTCTTTATGATTCATTGGTATTGGTAGCCCTGCATATTCAGGGGTATCTAATAACTTTAAGTTATTTTAATTAGTATTTTTTGCTATTATATCTTTCTATTTTTCAATTAAATAAGAGTAATGAGGCTATAAGTCATCAGTTCCGATTTTTACAATTATTAATCCACATAAAGAAAGTAAAACTTAAAATCCAAACACATATCCAACGTTAATCTCAAGTAGTGTAATACTCAATAAAGGTGATATAACCCTTGTTAAGGATATTACTATAACAGAATAAGCAAAGAAAGCCTTAGATTTTGAAGCACCTATAATCTTAGCATATAAGTTATTCATAGCTATCCTACCAATGAAAAAAGATAAGCAGAGGAAGCATGTTCCTATAACTACTAGCATTGGTGAAATTACTCTTGATTTATAATCTATCATTAATGCTGATCCAATAAGGCTAATAGATAATGAAAAATAGAGGAAGTTCCTATCTTTCAAGCTTTTTAAACTATTTATTGAGGAATACCGCTTAAATGTGTAAAATATTGAAGATGTAAATATCCCAATGAAGATAAACAAAATAAATGGATATATATAACTATAGCATAAGGTAGTAGTATACTATTATTTTGTATCTGATATTATAACTGTTATTATTGTTTCTATTAATGAAAATACGTTATAATGCACTATATAAAGGAACTAAGTAAGAATAACTCCTAAAACATTCGGTTTTTCATTATACAAAATTCGCACTAAGGAAAAATTAAAGAAATATAAATTTACACTCCTCTTCAGATAGAAGAGCTACATTAACAAAATCTCTGTTCTAAATTATTTTACTCCCATCATAATGTGAGTGGTCTTCTTAACTGCTTTAATGATAATATTAGCTTTATAAAAATTCTATATCACTTTAATTAGACATAAGTAATTATTAAAGATAAAGCTGTCCTTCTTAATAACCTAAATTTGGTGAGTTCGATGATTTTTCTCTTTTATTCATTTAGAAATGAGTCATCTCTTCATTGGCCTCCTTGTTATTATAAGCTCTCCTATATTTTTTAGGTATTTCATCAAATCTTATTATTGTCCATATAAGCATAATTATTGAAGTTATAATTTATAAATAGCCACAACAATTTATTTAGCTGAATGAAATCACAAAAAACTAGAATGTAAATTTATTAGTAAAAATTTACATCAAAACTTATACACATCAAAATTAAGCCTAGTAATGAACTTATCGGAAAGCCAATAACTTAAATTATACTAATATTGTTAACCATTTTTATATTTTCTTTCTTGTTCAAAGTTTCTGCTATGTATGCATATTATGTAATCTATAGGCCTCCTTATGATAAACCTTATAAAAACCGCCCCCAAAATAGAAAGATAATCCCAAAGGCCAATAGATTTGCAAAATCAGCTTTGTATGTACTAGCTACAGGGCTATATCAAGAAAAAATTAAAGAATAAGATTAATTTTACTCTAACTTTAAGGTTTCATCATAATAACATCCAGCCTAAGTAAACATTGTATTGCCAATAAGTCCACAAAATAGGGAGAGAATAATTTAAAATCTAATATCGAATATATTATAATTCTATATTACTTTACTCCAACTTTATTATACAGTAAACTGCAAAGTCCTTAACCAATTAATTCACCTGCTACATATATACTTATTAAAAATCCGAGAATGGTCACAGATCCATTAAACTAAAAATTTAAAAAAAATAAAATAATAACTTTCTAAACAATGAACCATAAGTATGGAAACATAATATAAAATTATATGCTTTATAGAAAGAAATTCACATACAGAATTCTTTTCCACCTTTTATGATATTCTAATTCTGAATAAATGTTCCTTCTATATGCGTAATATGGAATAATTAAATGATTACTCTTCCTCATTTGAGAAAGCATCAGGGTCTAAGTCAATCCTTGATGCCATTAATTAATAATCATCTACAAATGCTCTCCTTTCAATTCTCATTTTCTTTTTTATTAATATCAACACGATTATTTTGTCAATGAAATTAAAGCGATCATTCATGTGTTGAATTAACTTCACATAATTTTTATCTAACTTTATCATAAAAATCCTTTTTTTCTAGCATAAGCTTTTTATTAGATTCAGGTAAGTTTTTACTTCTATCCTATAGCATTCTTAAGAATACACCAATAATATTTTTTAGTCCATAATTGATAAGTTTTTATGGTATAAAATCCATATGTGGATCACAATTCATAATCATTTTTAAACGGCATTTTTCCTCATCTATATACTCAATGCACACGAATGCCTTGTGGATTTCCGTTTCAACTAATCTAGCATTTCTTTGAATATCATGCTAATTAAGCCAATTATCCTCCTTGACTGTGCTCATTGTGAGAACCATGCTCTTCTTTTCTTTAATGACAAAACCGCAACCCTAAATGAATATTTCTCTATTTGATATTGGCCATATAAATTTGTTTTCCATATGCATTAATTTTCTTAAATGTGAAACTTCTGAAATGATTTATGATATTCTTACTGTAGGTACAAAGTCCTTAAATAATTCAACTTCTGCTAAAACACTAATTAAATTTATCATTGGAGCATGGATTATACCCTCAAAGTAGAGACTCATGCTCCTCATCTCTTGTTCCATCTTATAGAAAACTTTATATTCTTCTTAATTTTTATATACTATCCAACCTCTTTCTTATAAATTATTTAGTTCATCTAAGAAATCTTCTAATATTTCAAAATCTTTCTTTAAGGTTTAAACTTCTTGGCAATTCATAAACTCAATATAATTTTGTAGGTTATCATTTATATCTGGATTTTCAAAATGTAATCTATCTTCATTTTAAGCTTAAACTAAAAAAATTTATTAAAATAGTTCATTATACTAATATCATTGAAAATTTAAAAAGCTTAAATAGGTTCATCTTCATAAAATAAGTTAAGCACTCTTTATTTTTCTATTTCAAACATTAAAATTCCCTTCATTTATTAACTAGTTTCCATATTTATAAAATATAATTTCAGAATAATTTAATTATTTGAAAAGTAGTTAATTTATAAAAATAAAAATGATTGAATAATACTAAGTTAAATACATAGATGATGAATAAAAACTATTAGATCATTTTCAATCAATATAAAATTAAAGGAAAACGATAGAAGTTAAGGCAAAAGAATTATTTGTTAAAAATACTAAAATGAATCCATTTTAAGCAAAATATAATTTAAAGACAAAAATAGAGCAAAATAATTAAGTTGTAAAATAAGAAGATTTGCAAAGATAGCTATAGAAAATACTAATAAAAGATATTACAGAGTATGATTAACATTTTAGAAAATATGCTGAAAAGGAAGAAGAACTGAGATCATTTAAAATGATGAGATTAGCTTAGAGAAAATTTTCATAATCAAATTCATTAAAAAAGTAAATATCTAGAGCTAATTTTTCTGGAATATAAGTCAATAATAACTAATTAATATAAGTAATGCCATTAAAACGATCAGATAATGAAAGTAGTAACAATTCTTCAGCAAGTATACCAAAATCATCCTTTTAAAATAAAAAAAGAGATAGAGGTCAAACAGAGGAAACACCTTAAAATAACTAACTTTTAATGCCAAATAAATTATAAAAATCATATAAAAAATAAGAAACTTCCACAGTTGAAGGGCTTAATATAGAAAAATAAAATTCTCTATTCGTTAAAAATGCACTACATAAGCGAAATTTTACTAAAACATCAGAAAATTTTGATACATATGCAACTTAATTGAATCTAGAATTAAAGCGCAATAATACAACAAGTTAAACTGAATTATGGCATAACACTAAAGCATCTGGTTTTTATAAGCCTCCTTTAGTACCTATAAAAAATTAAGTTACTTTAAATTCATTTAGATAAAAGGAATCTACTGTTCATCAATCAAGTAAAAAGATAAAGCCTTCTTTTGTCAATGGAAATATTTATCATACTAGTTTAAAGAAGCCAGGATAATCAACTATATCTTATGGCAATTCAGCATTAAATAATAGAAAAGTTTTTACTAGATAAATATCTATAAGAAAGTTTAAAAATATTGCTAATTAATCTGAATAAGACTCACATAGTTAAAATATGTGGGCTGATTCACCTAAGGACTCATAAGTAAGATTAATGGAAGGTGGTTTTAGCTATGCTATGAAGAGATAATAATCAACTCAATAGAATATTCGAAAGAGACCATCTGAAAAGGTAAAATCAAGCAATATATAGTATTCTTAGAGTTAAAAGATTATTGAAAATTAACTTACTGAAGAAGAAATTTATAATTGTGCTCAATTGATAAATCCTAAAAATTACTTCTTGTTGAAATAACTGCCAACTTCTTATTTGAAGTTTTTATCTAATACAGAAAATCTCTCTGATATGATAGCTAACATCAATAAGCTTTAGAATTAACTTTGAAAAATTCTTCTTAATTTCATTAAATTTTTCATAATTATTAAAGAAATAAAATTTC
>LASQ02017923.1:0-11824 GCA_001272955.2 Urostyla sp. PUJRC_G1 | reverse complement strand
ACCTTCCATATCCTCATTATTCTTCTAAGTCAGATAAAATCCAATTGAATAGTCAAAGAGGAAGGAATCAGGAATATCATTAACCTAGTACCCTTATAAATCTATAAAAACCCTAAATGTGTTAGCTATAAGCTTCTTTTCCCTTAAATCATCTAAAATTGAGCACATCTTTTTCCAATAAGAGGGAAACTGTAATGTTGATATATAGGCCCATTAACCTTAAATTGCGCATTATTCAATAATTTTCAAAGGATCATGCTCAATTAATCTTTATAAATTAGTATTTTCATCTAAGTTCATTTCGTCTTTCTGCTATGACTAGTCAAATTATAGCTTTTATGGGTTTAGATTAACTTATTAAGAATATTTTTATTCGAATAGTGTTGCCTCATTAAATAAGGCTTCATAGCTACTATATTATTATTAATTATTATAGCATATTAATTATTTCTTTATTTAATTATTTAATTCTCTATTTGTGACTTCATTAATAGTTTAATTATAATACTAATTAATATCAGTTCTCAATACTTCTAAACCAACTCCGTAATAGGAAGCTATAGAGCATATTGTATTAATAATGTTAATAGAATTTTAACTATATAATGCTATAGGATGAGACCATGAAGAAGCTTTTATAAAGGAATGTAATCTCATATAATCCTCGTTAAAGTTAAATAATTGAGAAAGTTATTCATACATGAGCTAACAAAGTATAGATTTAAATTCATGGTCAGGACATAAAAATCCAAAGTTAATCTTCTGAATAATTTTCATATGTTTGAAATGAATATCCTAACCATATAGTTTTCCATATAGAAATAAGGAACACTTTTTAAATTAAAAGGCTGTACCCTATGTATTTTCTATTTACTCTATCAATGATCTAGCTAAATCAGCATAAAGTTTTACTAAATCTCGTTTTATTGCAAAGAATTTATTTTTTTCTAAGCACTTATTAATGTCAACAAAATCATATTTAGGATTTCTCCAATTTTAAAAGCCTTCTAATTAAAATAGTTATTTAAAAAAGAAATCTTATTCTTATTCTGAGCATTCTTTCTTCTTTAAGCAGTATTATAATGAGAGAATTAAATTAAATAATGGTACAAGATTTTAATTTATTCCAGCAGTTATTATTTGATGAAAAGAAGGTATTAAGGATTAAAAAAAGAACACTTCATCGATATTTATTTATTCTTGTTATTAATTCGTAAAAATTAATTATTAATCTGATTGTTATGTTTTATATTGATCATCATTAGAATTAACTTACCAATCTCTAATTATTTTTTAAATTAATTCATCTAATATGTGCAAAAACATAGACCAAGAATAAGTTACAACATTCATTATTTTACTTAATTTCTTCAAAGATAGAAAGAATAGCAGAATAATTTTAGATTTTTCAATTAAAAGCTAGTGTTCATTAATCTTTATTTGTAATTCCTTATTTCTTTCACTTATATCAATATCAAATTATTTTATATCTTCTACACTTTATTTTAATTGACTATACTCTTGTAACTGTTTTAAAGTTTCAGTATTAGCAGTTAAGAAAGCATTTTCGAAGACTTAGTAAATATCTTTCTTTTTTTATTATAATTTACTAATTTATATTTTTAATTATTCTTATTCATCATACAACTAGGGACAAAAGTGCTTTATCATAGTATCTTTGATTTCTGTCCAAGGTCCCTTGCTGCTCTAATCCATTATACATCTATTATTATTTTCTATAGCAACCATCATTGTTAGTTTTGTAGTGTAATCACGACTTAACATCATTTCAAATCGAGGACTTATAATAACTATTTGATAAAAGGAAAGATTTTCATATTCAGGCATATTTGCAGGTATTCTCTTATTAACTCCACTAAATGAATTAAAGAATGCCCCTAAAGTATGCAACTCTTTCAATCTTGCTAGTCTTTCATAGTCAAAGTCAAATCCATTATGTAGACTTGAAGCTAGTCTTTGCAAAATAGATTCTTGTTACGATTTTCCATAATGATCTTTCATTTAGTCGTTTAAATCAGTTAAAATTGCAAAAGATGAAGTTTTAAGTACTTATTCTATTTTATAGTTAATATTTGAATCTGAACATTAAAGAACCTTAATTTTAAAGTGTTACTTTAGCATTCTTTGAAGATATTTTTATATTTCTCCAGTAGGATCTACAATATAGGGACAACTTGGTGCAAAGACTAGAGTAAACAGCACCTCATAAAGTAAAGGTGAAGAAATAATCTTTTAATGATTATGTTTTAATATCATATTCCTCAGTCCATAATCCTTTAAAATTTCCTTATAAATTTTATAATGGTATTCAATTTAATGTGACCCTGATTACCAATTGTTGCTACATTTTAATTTCCAAATGTTTTATACATTTTCACTTAGTTCTTTCCTATAAATTATTCTTTCTTGGAGAGAGAATACACCCAAAAATATAATAGAGGCAGCAAGAATTACACAATCTCCTAGCAAATTATCTAGTCTTAATTTGGTTGAATTATATTTTTTTAGAACCTTTTAAGCATATTTTTCTATTTCATCAAATATATGTTCAGTTCTCATATGAGAAATTTCAGCTTCTTCTATTTTTTTGCTTAAATTAAATTCAGATGTTTATATTTAGGATAGCTTCTATTTATATTTATTTAATTCTTCTTATTTTTCTTTAATATATTACTTAGAATAATTAGTAGAAAAATAACTAGTATCAATTTATTCTTTTAATTCTACTATCTTTTTAAAAGTTATTGACATTGTATTTTTTAAATTTAATTTTTTAAATAATTCATAAATATAGCTAAACAATTATTTAAAAAGAATTTTATCCTTATAATCTTAAATTGAATAGATGTTAACATAATCTTTAATAGCGTATATGCAATTATCATCATATTCTTCTCGTCTTCTTTCATCTAAAATGTTTATAAATTCCTCTCTATTTAAGAAATATAAATCACAGTCATCTTTTATATAACCTAATTTCTTATTTACTATTTTTTATAGAACAACAGATATAGTATCAAGCAAATCTTTCTCTTGCTTTTTATAATTATTAGTAATAATAATGTAAGAATACTCAGATCCATTTATCTTCTCTAAATGATTTAGTATCTAATTTATTTTATTATCACATTCTGAGAGAACTTCATTAACCTCTGCTTTATTATGTTCTAAATCAGCCTCAAGTTCACTTATTTCTTTTTCCTTTTTCAAAATGTGAATTTGTTTCTCCTTAATAGCTGATTCAAGTTTCACTGATTTATCGCTATATTAAGCTAACTGAACATTAATCATAACTGATTCTTTATGAAGCTTTGATTTTGTTCTCTTTATATCTTTGAAAAATTCATTAAATTCTAAATTTTTTCTCAAAAATGTTTCATAATAGTTTCTCTTTAATAGTAAATTTAATGATAAAAAGTCATAAAGGAATCTATATAACTCTATAAACATTACAAATCGTGACTTATATGTGTAATACACTTGCACAGGCATATTATATTATAATTGTTTAAATAGTGGATCAAATATTGAAAAGGAACCATTTTAGTAAAAGAAGGAGTGAATTTTGGTTTCATCATTAAAGATTTGTTCACTATATTAGTGATTTAAAAATTCCTCATTCATAGAATATTAGAGCATCTTTGTGGAATAAAATGAAATGAGAACTTTATTTTTTATATTATAGGATATATCTACTAGACACTTGCTTAACTTATTATTGCTTAAAAGGTTATTTTCTGTATCCCTTTATTCAAAAAATTCTTATGTAAGTATATTATAACCTTCTTTAGTCAATTCTTCAGTATAAATGACTTCACATTTGCTTTCTAATGAAGGAAAAAGGGAAACCCATTCAAAATATGTTTAATAGTCATTTATCATTATTATAATATGTATATTCTTTGAAATTTTTCTTTGAATTTGTAAGAATATAAATTCATCACTTTATTTTAAGGTTTAATTTTATCTAATATAATAATTCTTTTCTTATTAAATTAATTATCCTTTAAATTCGTCATCATATAATAGAATTTCTTCATTGAAAAGGTAATTTTGCAAATAATTATTAATATAGTCTATGTAAGTGCTATCTCTAACTTAAACATCATTAATCAATATAAAACTAAACTAATTTAATGCCACAGCAGAAAGTATAGCTTTTTTAAAATCATTAGCAAATTAAAGTGGTTAACCATATCTTGGAGTAGTTAATTCAAATATTAATGCATCATTTACCAATGCTGCAATTTAAAGATATTCATAATTTCCATTTCCAGGTGGCCCTATTATCAGAGCATGCTAATTTTCTCTAAATAAAATTCTACTTATTCTATAAATTTCCTTTAATCCGTTAGGTGCCTCTAAATATGATTCTAAATAATGATTATTAGAAATTTTTTTCAATTTATCTCTTATCTCATCTTTTACTTCCTTTAATTTTAGATTGCAATTTAGATACTTAACATGAGCATTTTATCTCTTATTATGATAATTACCTAATAGTAGGTTTTCAATATATTATGGTGTCATATGGTTACCACAAACAAATTCAATTTTGCAGCAATCTACTATCTTCTATATATACTATGTTCTATAATTTGGCATTAAAATTCTATCTGAAAATGATCTTTAAATTTCATATGCCATCATGTCAGCAGCAGCATCTTCTTCTCTTAAACCAGGTGTCATTATTTCTCCAGGTTCATCACTAATTAATGTGTTATTAGTCAGATTTTAACAAAATCTAGCAATTAAATGGAAATTATTTAACTTTAAAAATGATGAATTATTAAAGAATTCCTATCTTTTAATCTTTTCACAAATTTAAACTATGCTATTGGTAATTAGAATATAATATTTATTTATCAATGGAGATGTACTCCACATTTTTGAAGTTAACCAATGTTATATAAAAATCTTATATTTATCTTAGTCAAATTCATCTTAATATATTGTATTGGTGTAAAACAAAAATCTAGACTATATTTACTATTTATCATCACTTTAACAATAAGTAACTCTATATTCACTATTTTATGCTAAAAGTGTTCCAAAGTCTCCAACCATTTTAAAGAAACCCTTCTCTATATCATAATAACCTTAACTAATACACCATGTTCTTAAGAATTCAAGCAAATTATTTTCAAGGTTACTTGATAAGTGAACATCATCTATTATAAATAATTATTTCTTATTTTAATCTTTAGAATGAAGTAAATTTCTTCTCTTTTGAATATAATGTTTTTCTAAATTTTTTTTAATTTTATCATTTGTCATATAGCTACTAATAGGCAGAATTATGGAATTAAATTAATCTGAATGCTTTTTAGCAAATGACTTTAATATAATGGATTTACTTGTGGCTGTGGGCCCAATAATTCTGCAATGCTTGTCTAAGTTTGAACTATATTTCATTGAGCTAAAAATAAAATCGCATAGCAAATATGCTTAAGATATTTCTAATGTAGGTATTAATAAAAGGTTTTAGATTTAATCATATTATAGCTTTAATTTATACTCTAATTTTTCTTACAAGAGTTCCCATTATAATTTTTCGCAATCATAATAGATATCAAATAGTGTAAATTTAATTTTTAAACTAGTGCCTAGGGTAATATTAAACTTCCTTCTAAAATAGAAGAAATTTTCTTCAAATATTTTTCTTTAATCTTTAGATAAGCATCCTCCAAAAGTCCAAACTACTGATTATAAATATAAAGAATAGAAAACATCTCGTTAGCATTCTTATAATGGAAAATCGGAATTATCAATATCATCTTCACCTTCTAAACGTTATTCAATAATGGCATACAGCTTATAGATAGATGCATTTAGTAAGTTAAAAAATTAAATTATTAGTGATTTTAAATTCCATAAAGGCCATTAAATTATTTTTGGATGCTTATTCATCTTCTCTAAAAATGGGGAAAAGAATTCCTTAAAGCATTCTTCGATATGTGTTTTTACATCTAATAAATTTTTAGAAAAGAATTCATTATGTTTTTTGTAAAAAATTGTAATTTCTCTCATGTAAATATCTTACCAGCATATGTCATTATCTTCAGTTATAACCAAAGCGACATTTCTTAAAAATGATGGACTTATATCTCTAATGTGTTCAGCTTCAAAGAAAAGATATAATGAGCCTGAAATTTATTATATATTTCCATTTGGTAGTACTAGTTAATAAATCTCATCTTAATTAAAGCTATTAACATCCAATTACTAAGTTTATGAATCATATTAGTGTAAGAAATTATAATCATAATTATTATCATTTTATCTTTTATTAGAATATTGCAAAAATGATATAAATGTTTCTGCTAGGGCCGAATCTATTCCTATCGAATCAAAGAATAATGATTATAGTAACTTAGTTTTATCATCTTATTATTACTCTTTTTCTTTTTCAAATACATCTAATATAAGTTTAAAAATACTTTATTATTCAATTTAATTCTAAGATATTTATTCCTCTCTATTGATTTCTTATTTAGATATTGATGATTTTGGGGATAAGATATTTTAAAAACTCTTATAAGAAGCTGTTGATCCATCTTCAGATTCTTATAATTAATTACCTTTGAAGGGATTTGTTTTGCCATAAAGCTCAGAGTTATTATATATTATTGGGTTTATTACTGATGTTCTCATTGTAACTTAAAATGCTTTTTTAAATACTTAAGAAACAATTTTTAAAATCATAGTTTTACCAGTACAAACAGGTCCACAGAATACTATTCCTTTGAATTTTCTAAGATATTCCATAACATTAAGGCATTATTTTACTTAAAAATTTATTTTTTATAGTCCCATATCATCTTAAATAACAGAATTTAAAGTTTATCTAATTATATCTTAGTATTATTTTTCATTATCTTCTTTAATTTATTTTAATCTTGTAGGGCTTTTTATATATAAGTTAGTTACTTCTCTAGATGTAATTGTGCCCTTCTTTAATAATTCTCTCTCTGTTTATGTTAAACCTTCTTTAATTTATGTGGATGAAGTCTTTAGAATTAAGGAAGAATCCTATTTTAAGTATACTTACTGAGTCTTCTCCAATGCTTAATAAATTTATTTATCTAATTCTAACTCTGGATCACTCTATTAATTCTTATTTGAAGTTTAATTTAATATTTAAATCCAAAGATTAAAGAATTTTTATTTGCAAACGAGTTTTAAGCCTTCTTTTAGACTATTTACCTCTATAGAAAAAATTTCTTCATTATCTAATTGTTATTCTATGTCTTCGATTTCTAATTCTTTTATCTTTTATTCTTTTGATTTAGTAAAAACAATTTTATTTTTATTTTATTTATTTGAAAGATCTACCGATTTATTATATGCTTTAATTTCTTCATAAGATTCAATTGAATTATTTCTCATCATAGTGGCTAATTTTATAATGCATTTGATATCAACAATTGAAAATTATTCATTGACAATAGACTTCGAAGTAATTAATGATGTTCTTATTTCATCAAATTCCTTAATAAACTAATTACTTATAATATTCAATTATTCATAGTATTAAAAACCATTTGCTTATAATAACATTGCAATCATTAACTCTTCATTAGGTTTAACTAAAGTAATTGTTCTAAAACCAGATGAAGCATGCTCTACAATCTTATTAGCAAATCTCTCATTTTTAATCTTAAATGTTGATGCCAAGCTAGCAAAAACACCAAAGCATATTTAATTTTACTTTTATTGCTCTGATATCTCTTGCTAATCAATGGTTTATTGCTAAGATATAGACTAATAACTATTATCCTTTCCATTTTTATCTTTATTATTTGTTTCTTAAACTTGTAAATCTTTTTTCACAACTTTTTATTAATTTAGTAAGAGATTATTATCAAATTAATGTCTCTATGTTTATTAATCTTATCCTATTTCACTTAGTATAAATTACTATTATACCATTTATATTTCTTTGTTAAAGGTTGAAAATATGCCATATTCTAATTCATGTAAACTATCAAAGTAAATCCATATACTAGATAGTGCAGCACCGTTTAAATATGACATTAGTTGAGGCAATTAAATTACTCTGTTACATTATATTTTCCTTTAAGCTACAGTGCAAATATTACTAAATTCTTCAAATATATCGCTACAACCTCTATTATCTTCCCATATATTTCCTTACATTAAAATTGCAGATTTCTCTCTTAAGGCTGAAGCAAAAAATACAAAGTATCTATTAGTTATTGGTGTTATTAATAATCTACTAGAAGAACCCAAGTATTCATTCTGCTATAATGATTGCCATGCACCACAATGAATAGTACATCCAGGCTCAAGTCCAGTCCAAGTAAGTCTAATTTAAGATTACCATTAGAAGTCTGAGCTAGTATTAACATTATATTTGATAAGATTTTCTGTAACATCCCTTTAATACAGTAAGAAGAGTATAATACTTCGCATAGTCATAATTTAAACACCATGTAATGCAAAATCTGCGTTAGTATTAGATTTATTACTACACTTTTTAGGGTTAATAGCATTAAGTATTTAATTTATCCAAAATTACAATCTTAAATATAACCCCTAAAATGTCTTCTATTACAATTATATCATAACATTATCTTTAAAACCTTTAACTTCTTATTCATTCCTTTCATACTCCTTAACCTTTTTGTTTGAAGTAGAAAAATCATTTTCTTTAATTTCTTCTAATTATGATTAAAGATCTTCCTAAGCTTTGGTAAAATAGAGGGAATCAATAGGAAATTGAGATCCAAATAATTCAGTTACTATTTTTCTCTTCTCTTTAATTGGGTTTATAGGTGCCTCATTTTCTATCATTTTTTCCTTTGCTATCTATTCTTGCCTCCTTCTTTCTTCGGCCTCTTCTGCTTGCTGCATTGCTTTCATTTACTTCTTCTTCTTTAAGTACTCTTTCATCGCTACATCCTCATCCTCCTCATTTTTCTTGCTATGCTAAGTATGATAAGATGATTTAGATAGTGAACCTTCTTTTCTCAATTTATTGCTTTATTATAGTTTAGCATTAACATATTATATCTACTAAGAGAAGGATTTTGAGTTCTTTGTATTGAACCGTCCAGAACTGCCTACATTTGGACTAGTTATTTGCTTTTTGGATGTGGTATCATCTTCATATTCTAATTAGGACTATGAATTATTGGTTTTTGTTTTATCTGTGTTGGACATTTCATCGAGTAATTCTTAGACTTCATGAGAATATATCATATGAAGGGTAGTCAATATTACTTGCTATGGGTAATCAAGAATCCATTCATCTAATGATTATTAAGGAAAACTACTAACTGCATAATTAATCATTTTTGTTATAGTTTCCTACATCTATTTCTCAACTTCACAAAGCCAATCTTCAGTATTTCCTTACATTTGAACACAGTTCTCAAATAGAAATAATTCCTTATTCTATGATATCATTCCTAATATTTCAAATTAGAAGGCCTATTTTTCAGCCTTATTAAGTTTAATCAAAGAGTAATTCTCTTAGTAATGAAATTTCAAATTGGTAGTTACTCCTTGCTTTTATGATTCATTTCCATCACTCCTATCTTCTTAATCGTCTTCAAAAACAGTAGCTGGAGATTATAATAATTCATCATCATAACCATGCTTATTAGGAGTTTCAAGTAAACCTAACTTTGTCTTAGCATTTTAAAGATAAGGTCTCATTTAGACTCTTTACTTTTCTTAATGATCTTCTTATATTGACTTATCTTAAAAATTTCTATCAGAATCGTTTGAAATTGATTATTATTTAAGGTGTGAATATCTTTATTCTATATCATTTTATATTGTCTCACCTTAATACTTTTTTGTATCTACAACTCTATTAATAAATAATTTCTGTGCTCCTTCAAATAACATAGATATATATACATTAAAGTCTTAATTTGAGTTTGTTTAGGTTAAAAATTCTAAAAATTAGGTATCAGTTAGGAAGAAAAATCGAGGAAATATTAGTCTTTTCTACTCTAAATAATCATTAATTTTTTTTTAAAGGATTGAAAAGTGTTATTTAAGAGTTTAAAAAATCTCCACTCTAGTCTATATATTTAAGTTATATGTGGCTTTAGGATTTTTATATGCTGACCACATTATTCTTTTATAGTGTTATTTTAAATCTAGAAATTCTCTGCTCCTTTCACTGCCAAATATTTACCTTAATTGTTAATTATCAAAAATAGGATCTAAATTTATCCAATATTTCTATGTTTCTACCCAAATTTCAATATTATTTAGCATAGTCCTTAGAGTCTTAATTAATTCCTCCACTTCATCTTTAATATGTCTAGCATAAGGAGATGTGCTAATATTTTCTAAAGTAGTCAAGTTGTCTTCTATTTATGTTATAATTACATCAGTATTGATCAGTATATATTAATCAAGACTTTCCTTATAAGGTACAATCTTTAATTCTTAAAATTCCCAATTATTTCTTATACCTTTAAATGTCTTCTCATACTTTAATTCAGTGTTTGCGTGATCTATTATTTACTATATTTCTTCTCTATAATTCTATATATGATATTCTCTCAAATTTATGATAGTAAATGTTTATGAGTTCTTTAAATGAGGAGCTTTTATTAAAGTAAATATTTATATCCAATGTCTTTCTTATAAAGATTCTTTTCTGAGATCTTTTAAAAAGTCTATTATTAATGAGGTTTCCTTAACTTAAGTTATTACTATTTTAACTAATGTTCGAGATTTTTCTCTCATAAATTCATTTTTATTTAGCTTTTCTTCAATGAATTTATTGATTTTGTTTATAGATCGTATAATTTTCTGTGATTCTAAGTTCAAAAATGGAGAATTATAACACATTTATCTTCTTTTTTTCCAATAAAGCATCATTTTCCAAAATTTCACAGTTTACTTATGTAAATCTTACACAAATTCATAATCAGTAGCACATTATAATTAATTCTTCTTAATTTTCTCTTCAGCATCTGAATCATCTTCATATAAAAGCTTCAAGAATTCCTTATATAAAATAACTTTTGATCTAATTTCATGTATTGCCTCTAAAATATTCAAAATGATAAAATTTTACTAGCTCTCTTAAATAATTCTTCTAAGGTATCACTACAGTCCTCTAATCGAGATCTATCTTAAAGATATGTCTCCACATATTTCTTTTCAAAAGCTTTGATTTTCTTTGAAAGAACAAGTGAGGAAGATTACATAATTTTTTCCATTGTGTCTTTATTTTATTAAAGCCCTTCAGCAGCTGACTTTTACAATTTAGGTAAATTTCTATATTGGTTAAATTAGAAAAATTTTACTCATAAAGATGTTAGACTTCTTCAATAGATAATTACAATGTCATACTTACTTTTATATTATCTTATTTGCAAAGTTAGTGCAATTTGTTAATAGTGTTGAATTTTGTTGTAAATTCTTCTTGCTTCTCTTTAACATATTTTAATGTATTAACCTATTCTACATATACATTTAAACTTGTTGGTAATTGATCCAAAATTTCACTAGATTTTTATAACTCTTCTCTTAGTGATTTAGTTTCGTTTTCCATTGTTAGAGTTACATTATGGCGAATTGATTCAATAACCTATTTTGGCAATTCTTAGAGCATTTTCTTTAAAGATAAAGTTTCTACTAAAATTGTGCCTTATCTAGTAGATATAGATGGTATTTTTTCAATCATTGCCGTATACTAATCCATTAACATCCATGTTTCTTTATAAAAGTTCATTTTTAGTATTTTTAAATTTAATTTATAAAATTTAAATTATTTAATCAAATCCATAAATTTAATTATAGGGGTTTT
>LASQ02017916.1:0-12011 GCA_001272955.2 Urostyla sp. PUJRC_G1 | reverse complement strand
CAAAACCCCAAAACCCCATAAAAATATTTGATATTAAATTTATGTTTATGTTATTAAAATAAGAAGCATACTAACTTATTCATTTCTAATGCTCGAGTTCCTCAATTGATGTCTAATTCTCACCTTATGGGTTCTATTCACTTTACTTAGATGTGTTTGGTGTGAATTTCTTCGTTATCTTATCCATTAACCCGTTCACCTTCTTTGTCCAGCCTTTCTCTTCAAATTTCTTTTCTACTTTATCACCCAAATCTATGAACTTTTTCTCCGCTTTGGATCCAACATCCTTTATTGATGAAGTAGTACGGTGAAGCATTTCGTTCCAGTCCTTTACAGGAGGTAACTCTTTGAAATCTACTTGCCTAACGAATGCTATGTGCTTATTATGATAGTATTTTATGCATTTTTTCGAATATTTTTCTTGTATAGGCATATCTTGAATATTGTAATCACTGATAAATTCAAAAAATGGTCTATTTCCACCAAATTCAAATGAAACAGATTTCAATTAAAAATCATCCCATTATTCTCCATCAATGGCCTTAATACTAGATTTAGTATCCTTATACAAAATATCATGAATATGTGCACACTGCAAACAAATAAAAGTGCCATAACTAATATTTGCATGAGTGCTCTCAGCTTTGTGACAGTCTACACAGAATTTATTATAAGCGCACTATGCAACCAACTAGTGTAAGTAATGATTCACTTCAGGATGTTAAGGCAAAGTTGAAGATAATACTAGACTAATTTTAGGTTTTTCATGTCCATATTCCATCTTAGCCTCTTCTACTCTTTTCTTACCAAGATCAATGTTATCCATTATTATTCAAAAAATTTTAGTTAAATATTATGGAAAAATTGACAAATAAGCAAAATATATTAATAAAATTAATCAAGCAAGATTAAACCAGCATTGGCTTAAATCGCATATTCTAGGCAGTATTACAAATCTTCAGCAGTCTTATAGCCAGGTAGCTTAAGCATATTCATGCATGTTGATGAAGTTGGAAAACGCTTTTCATTATGGTCTAATTCCACTTTATGAATGCAGAATTGAGGATACAGGAATTCAAAACCTAATAATGGAGGTCTATTTGTGCCTGTTACGAACTATAAGAACTTTTCCTTTTATTCATTTGAAAATGATTGTAGTACATTCCAAAAACTGTTAATGATAGGATCGGAATCCTTGAAGCCATGATATACGACATTATTTCTCAAATCTTTCAAATCAATTTCATTTTTACCTCCAGATATTAAAAGTTGTAGCTCGTCCGAGAAAAAGAAAGAAAGAAGCTCTTTTGGCAACACTTCATGAAGGCCCTATAAAAATGCTTATGTTTGTATTTCACATTTCTTATTAAGTATGTAATTTGCATATAGCATTATATACTCTATTTTGTTTTCACTAAATAGCTTAATTATTAAATTAATTTACTTTGTTACTGGAATTTAATCCCCTTATGCTTTGAGAAGTATTTAGAGATTTTTGCCAAAAAGACTCTCGTTCACACAAAATGTTAGTGATAAGTCCCTGATATCACCCTATAAAATTAAGTCAAATTAAACAATATTTTACCTCATAATACTTTAGATACATTAAGTTATTGTATAAGCTAGGATCAATACTTTACAAATCATCAACCTAATTTCCTTACCCTACCATTTTCTTTAAGAAATACTCAGCCCAAGTACACTTTAATAAAATCCCTTCAAATATTGATTTACCAATTATCATTCCAAAGAATTTATAATATTCTCTACACTTATCCATATCTATTGATAAATAATTGGGATATAATTTTCTCTGTTCAGTTTCAATAAAGAACCCATACCTCACATCAAAGATAATTTTAGTCAATTCAGTTAGAAATTCCTTAAAAAGCCCACCACCATCAATACCTTCTTCTGTTTAATAGTTTTAATCAACAAATGAAATTCTTAATGTTTTTTTAATTTGATCTTAGAGAGGATAAAGTTGTGAAAATGCATCTTCTAATAAATACTCTCTCCTAATTTCAACATGATCTGAATGTAATAAATGAAACATTCCATCTGAGAATTTCTATTTTTCCTCTTATAATAATTATTTGAAAATCAAAGCTCTTATCTGGAATGGAATTGTTTAAGGAGCGTTTTATAATAAGTTTGTACTAATTTATCCTAATAATTTCTCAGAGTTCTTTAAATTATAATGATCTGGTTTTAAAATTAACCAAAAATCTTGATCAAATAGCTTTATTCTTTTATCTCTATCATATAATCTTTAAGTTGCTTTCTTAATATTTTATTACAAATCATTTGTAAAATAGGTTGTTTATTGGTCGTTTTAAAAGATTTTATAAGAAATATTATTTAATATCTAACACACAAATTTAATTTAATGGGGATTTAAAAATTAATTTTAAGAAGGATTTTATTTTTTCCCTTAAAATTCTAAATCATCTAATATTATTAATCTCTATTGTAAAATATTGCAGAATAGATTTAAAACATCTTAATATAGTCGTATTTTATCCACAAAGAGAGGATCATTTATAGATTAAAATGTGCTTTCTAAAAAATAATACAAATCAATAAAAATGTTTGTACGAAAAACAATTTCTTTTTCGAGATTATTTAAATTTTGGCCTTAGAAGACTAATTTTTCTAATTTCAAAAATTTTGTTATTAATAAGCATTTTTTTTCTGTATATTCTGGAGAAGAGAGCTATACCAAATAATTCTTAAATTAGTCTATCAAAACATGTTAGAGAAAATAATGCATTTAATTTTAAATCATTTATTTATCTACAACTATCTAATTTTAGTTTTTTTAAGGTTTTGAAATTTCTTATTTCGATAAATTTTCATTATATAATATTAAAATATCAACTATTACTTCAAAGAATTTTTGACTGAGCTATTTTGATGTCTATTCATCTAAATGTTGTATTAATTTATAAATATTTGAAACTTGGATGACTACAACGTCTTGAATATAATTTTATTATAAAGTTTAGACCCATTCTAATATATTATTAGTAAGGAAATTCAAAATTATTTTCTAAATTGGAAATGCATTATTAATTTCAAACGTATCAATTAACAAAAACTAACCTATTGTAGAATTATCTGATCCAATTAATAGTAATTCTTATAAGCTTTTAAAGATATTCATAACATACTATTCACCTTTGCCATATATTTAATCCATGATTTTCTTATTATAAAATTCTTAAATGCTAATCTTATTTTATTAAATTATGTAATAACAAATTTATTATATATCCTAACTACTCTAAATTTTTTATTTAATGATTCCTTCTAGTAAAGATGTTATTGTATTTATAATGTCACTTGTAAATGAAGGATAATTTAACAATATTTTAACACACTTGTCACCTAAAAGATATAAAAACGTCTCCTTTTCAACAGTTTAGTCTAGAAAGAAATGAGGGACTTAATTCATCATATTGACTAATTCCGATATTAATGTCTAATGCTTGATTAAGGCTTTGATCGAAGTCAAATTACTTAGGAAAGGAATAATTTTACTTATTAGTTTATTTATTGAATATGCAATTATCTTCTATTTATTTTAAATACTCTCCTGTTATTAAATTAATATAGAGACTCCTTGTATATTCTTTTATAATTTTTCTTCCTCCAACAAAATATTAATTATTTTTTGGTTAATTTTATATCTTCTCAGCTATTTTTATATTAATTAGGCTGAATCATTTTATAATTTTATAACTCTTCTTTTTTCTCTTTCTTATTAAGTAATTTCCATCAATTTTTTCTTATCAATATCTTTTTTATTGCCCATATTAACCTTAAATTTATAGTCATCATGAAAAAACCTATCCATTTGTATTTCAAAATTTTAAATTATTAAAATGTTAAGTTAAAATTTTCTTAATATAATAAAAACTTCTAAAATAAATTAGAAATTAATATATAATTTAACTATGGGCTGCTGCTAGACTATATAAGGCAAAAAAACCTTAAGAGAAAAAGGAGATTCAGATATAAAATTGAATTAACCAAAAGGTTTAGAGTCATTTAAGGGTATGAAAAGTAAATCGGTTGTGGATGATATGATTCCTGAGGACATTCTACTTGCAGTTAAAAATTCAAATTTTCACTTAATAGAATCTATCTGCATAAAATTTGAAATGGACAACGTTTGTGAACTAAGAGGCTTGCAGGGAGAATTTGAATTATTATAAAGAGAGAAATATTAACTTAATCAATGGAATGTTGCTTAATTGGCAACATTATATGATCATGTAGAATCACTAAAATTCTTTACATAGAAGTTAGAATGCCATATTAGGATGGCTTTAAGATCCCCTCCTATATAAGGTTTCAGTAAAATGCAAGAAAATTGCCCGCAATAAGATGAATCATTCAGTATGTTATTAGCGATTCATAATAAAAGTGCTAAGATGACAAGATTTTTATGGAATGAACTAAAATTCTTATGGGATTCATATCATCTCCTATACATTATAGAAGAAATGGCTAATTAAAAATTTTTAGAAGGCATTTAAATATTACTTTCATCAGAAAACACTCATGATATATACTAATCCTTACCAACAAAGGAAAAAATTGAGTTTCTTAACTTTCTTCTAATAAAGAATTAAAGTAAATGGCAAATGGATGTAAAAGAAACTCTGAAAGAGGAATTATGCAAGCATCCTTATTCAACAATAGGTATATTTGTCTTGCTACATCACCCAAAAGGGTATAATTTTAATGCAAATCATTTGCATTCAGCTTATAAATGCTTAGATCCTATTCAGTTTTTAAAGTTCAAATATACATATTCTGCACAATTTTCAGATTTTGTTTCAAAGAAGTTACTAGAATGTTCTAAGTCAGATATGCCTGCTGAAAAGCAATTTATCGAAGAATTAAAAGTTAAAATGGATGATCTAGAGCAAGAGGGACACAAGAGTAAAGGTGGCTACTCCTCATAAGTAGAATTTGAATAAATTATCTCTTAAAAGTTATTTGAGCTAGCTATGAATGGTGAACTTAAAGTGTTTGTGTAAACTGTCTAGGAAAATGATATAAGATCTTTTAAGAGGAAGAGACTACCAATTACAAAATTAACCCAATCATTCAATATTAATAACTACTCTTATTTCACACCATTATTGGTGGCAATATAACATAAGCATTTAACTATAGTAACATTTATAATGGAAAAGATGAAAATTCCTTTGAGATAATCACTTACTTTAATGCCAAATGATAATGAAGAGTAATTTATGACTGACGTTAATGAAGAATGGCATGTATATTCAATTCTAAGTGCATGTGCTAATAAAGATGAGCCAATGATTAGATATCTATGGGAGACTCTGGGTACTTATTTATGGACTGATCGACACTTTGAACCAGTTATAAGGTATTTAATAGAGGCTAAATGGACAGATGGTATTAAAATAATACTAAGAAGTAGAATAACTCATAATATGATAAAGAATTTAACACCAGTTGAAAGGACATATTTCGTTGAGAACATAATAGGTGATGTATAAACTATATAAAATGATGAAGTGAGAGATTGCTTGAAGGAAGAATTATCTCTAAAACCTTATGCAGGCCTTTTTATAGTTTATATGATTGAAATCTATTAAGAGCTTAGTCCCTCAGATTTATAATATTGGGAGGAAGCAGTTAGAAATATATATTTACTTGAATTAAAATTGCTATCTAAAGCGAACTAATCAAAATTTTCAGCATTCATAATTGACCATTATGTTAATCGGAAAGATGACATATATAAGGAAGCAGCAAAGTCTCTTATTTTTGAATTAAGGAAATTGACTCAATATGAAACTATAATAGAACTTGGGGACGAAGAGAGTATTTAGAGAGGTAATGAAGAAGTCAAGTTTATGAAAAAGGATATAACTGAATGTCCGTTTTAATACATTCATGAAATGATCAAATTTACAATAACAGGCAATGTTAAATAATTATAAAGAATTATACAGGAGTAAAATCTTACTGTTGCACAGATATATCAAATTCGAGGGTTTTAAGTTAAAGCATTCGACTTTCATGATAATTTGATTAACACAAGAGGGTGGAACCCAATTCATTATTCAATATTTTACAGGCAACTTAAGACACTTTAGTATTACATTGAAGATTTGAAGGTAAACTTAAGAATTGCAATTTCTGCTCCTATGAGCAAAGATGAATATACAAAAGATACTGCTTTTATTGAATTTCTTAACAGTAATATTTTATTTATTAATTAATTTTAGAGGATGAAGAAACTGCAAACATATCATTGTATGGATTTTTGCTTACTATATATGCCAGAGATATATAGATCTTCAAATATCTATATGAAAATTAAATGACACTTATGTAAACAGATGAGTTTGATGTGATTCATTTGCTCAGGCTCTGTATTGAATTAGAATTTTAGCAAGGATTTGTATTCATTGTAAATTCACCTGCAACTGAGAAGATATTTAAAATGTCTAGTTTAGATTTTAAAGAAGAATTTGTTAGTTATGTGATTTCAGATGATGCTCTTGAGAATAAATGTATTAACTCAAATAAATATGAGAGTGTTGTCAAAGAAATAAAAGAAAGAATTGTTACTTATCCTTATAACTCTATTTCATGGCTTTTTATGGATCCTGTTAGAGTTCAAAAGAACTAGAGATATATAACTTCTTTGTAGGATAATTTCTCTTTTGAATGCATGGAATTGCTAGCTTAATCCAACTAAATAGATAGAGTTATAAAGAAATGTGAGAAGCCAAAGATTCAATTGGATTTTTTAGATATGAACATAGTAGATTAAAAAGAAATGCAGGAAATGAGAGAGCAACACCAATAACAGTAAGAAATGAATTTAAAGATGGCTGATTATTAGCAATTATTCATTGCAAAGATAGAAGGAAATTTGCATCAACTTCTAAAGAAGAATCTTCTGAACGAAGTTTGTGAAGAAATCGTGGAGAGCATTCTCTAAAAGTAAAATAATGACTAGACTATTGTTGGAGAGTTCAACGACATTATCCATAAGAACAATATAAAATTAGTCATGTTTATAGAAGGTTACTATAATTTTTCTCTATGGAGATAAAATCCTAAATTTTCTAACCTTGATATGGATAAACTCAATATTATGCATTGGATTCTTTTCTACAATAGGAGTTTGTTATTAATGGAATTATTAAGTACATATTAGAGTGAGAAATTCTCTGATTATGGTTAATCTTTGCATCTCGGAAGGTGTTTTCAGGGTGAATTTGTTCCATTTGAGTATGAATATAAAAATGAGGCAGGCTAAGAAAGGACTATAAAGCTTAGGTAGATAGGTCTTGTCATTATAATACTAAATAAGGCTGAGGACTGCTTTAGAGCAATCTTTAATTACTTAAATTAGCTTTTAACACCAATGGAAGTACTAAGTGCTGCAATAATTATGTCCAATGAGAATTGGAAAGCTGGCATCGAAATTTTTAGACCATTTATTGAAGCAGGATTTATGAAAGCATCACTTGGTAAAAGAATAGAATTCCTAAATCATTTATTTGAGATAAAATATGAGTACATTGTGGAAATCTTGAAATTTTAGCCAATTCTTTTGTTTTTAGAATGGATTAATGATTCTAAAAGAGCTGACTTAATATTAAATCCACAACTCAAACGTTTACTTCCATCTAAGTTTAGTTCTAAACAAGAAGAATTCTAGAAATTTAATTTTCTCACAAGAAAACAAAAAGAAATCAATATTATTAACGAAGATTTAGAAGAAATAAGTCCAAAGGAAATCCGCCTTGACTTATGATAAATGTTTCTTTATTTCTTTTAATTCAAATTCATTTAGAAGATTGTAAAAAAGTATTATATAATTATTCACAATTTTAACTGAATATTTTACTATCCAAAGGAAAGCAGAGAAAAAGATGGGTTAATGCTGTATTGCTCAAACTCCTAAAAAGTAAAAGAACTTTAATTTAAGAATTCCAACTGATCAATCCTCTTAACAGGTTGATACCTTGTCCAAAGGCTCAAACAAAGGTTCTTCGAATAACTCATTTGAGAGGTTGAGCAGATAAAATTCTATTGAAACTAATAAAATTTCAGCAATCATTAAAATTCTTATCTTTGATGAAGATAATATAGATGATGTAAAAAAAATTTGTAAATAACTAAACTTATATAATGTTAGCTCTATTTATGGATATATGATATAAGATGAAATTTAAAAAGAGTTACAATAAACAACAGAAAATGAATATAAAATTACTCAATAGTTATTTGGAATATTAAAACATCTAAATTTGATCCATATTGCTCTCATTTATAATAATGTAAGAGTTTTTGAATATTTTACAAAAGAGTTACATTGTAATAAAAAGATGTCTTTATAAAAGCCATAATACATTGAAAATCCATATAAAATAGGTTAGGAGCAAATTCTTTACTAAGATTGTTTTTCTCTAATTCTTGGAATAGAATAGCAAAATTTACCATTAATAGAATTAATATGGCTTTAATTAAGATATTTATTTGATAGCTCACATTTATCTTTTGTTTTATGAAAATGTATTGAAAGTAATTACTAACCTGGACTTCATTTCTTCTTCGAGTCATCAACTAGTCATGAAATATTCTATAATTTGTAATATTTAGAGCAGTTGAGCTTTATAAGGTCACTCATGACTTATAAAACTATGTAGTTAGAAATTATCAAAGAATTAATTAAGAAACCTTATGCTGAATATTCTTATTTAATCTTGATAGAAGATAATAATATTAAGGCTGATATTCTCTGCTAATATATAGATATTGCAATAGATAATACTTCAATAATGGAATATATTAAAATGAGGCAAGAATAACCTAAGTTTTAACAGTTTATATAATCTATAATGGAAGTTTACAATTAAAAATCACTTAAATATGTTAAATAAAAAGTTATCATTTTAAATACCAGAGATAAACTAAAAGAAAAAATTAAATTCTATGAAGATCAAGTAGCTTTTAAAAATGAATTTATGAGAAGCAGAGATACATATCTTGATATATTAAATGAAAAGTTATTTGAAGTGATTCCCTATGGTGAGTTATAGAGCTTCTCTAGTGTAGCATAAAAAATGGAACTAAAAAGATTTTCTAGAAAAAAATTACAAATTCTCCTTGACATATAAAAATTTTTCCAAATAGAAACCTAAGATTTCTATTTTACTCCATTATTAGTAGCGATATAGAATCTTTAACTACCAATGACATAGTTTATCCTTCAAGAAATGCCAATAAACATTCGAGATTGTATTTGCCTATTTACAGATTAAAAAGAAGGAAGATATAATGACCTAAACATAATATAGCAATCATATTCACTATTATGCTCAATTTCAAAGAAACATGAAGAGATGTTCACTTATCTATGGGAAACTTATGCTAAATACTTATGGAACGAAGATCATTTAATAGTAATATTAAAATATTTAATTCATATATAATGGAAAGAAGGTATTAAATTTATCATTAAAAGTATGAGCACAATAAATATAATTTCTACTTTACAATTTTCTTCTAAAATGAGTTTAATTAAATAAACTTTTAATGATATAACTAAAATTAAAAATGAAGAAATTAGATTGATATTAAAATCTGAATTCAAAAAGCAACCTTTCTCATGCATTGTGATAGTACTATATATTTAATAATAATTTTGGAGTTTAAAAAATGAATAGCTAGTTCTTTTCAAAAAAGCTGTTAGAACTGTGAACAAATATGAAATTCTTAGTTATCACAATAATCGTGAAGTTAATAACAATATAAAACAATTTATAATAGATTATTATGAAGGTTTAACTTTAAAAACAGAAAAGAGGCATTACAAATATGCTTTAAAATTCATAAAAAAAATTTCATTTGTTTAAGATTATAAAAATCTAATTGATGAATGTGAAAATTAAAAGAAATTATCACAAAACTAAAAATCTAATTGAAAATACTTGTAGAATTTTAATTTCAACTTAAAATTTATTTGTTTAATGTTAATAATATTGATGATTTCAAAATTTAAAATCCTTAATACCTTCTTTAAACGATTCTTCCTTCGGTATTTTAATATTAGTATTAGTAGTAGAATGAAACTTTAATAATCCATGGCCCCATGTTTTACCTAATGGAGGTTAAGGTAAATGGTTCTTATTTTATGTTGATTTCAAATTTTTAAATTCCAAATTTCGTCTATGTGACCTTTGAGATCCTGCAGTTGTTTAAACTCTTAAGGATGCTTAACTAACTGAACCAACAGTTTGCCTTGAAAATGGCCTAGATTAGGCTGTCATTTAAACCTGTTTTCTATAATTTTAGGCAGCAGTTTAAATTCTGGATTATGATTAGCTTGATGGATTATTATTACTTAAGTTTTTTTATGATTTAATATTAGGCAGATTCTTACCCCAATCATTAGCCACCACTAAATTTTAATTAAATTGTTCAAATTGTGATCTTTATATATTATTTAATGTTTGAGTAAAGTAATTTTAACTGAGTGTTTTTTAAAATTTTGGATATTTTTATGCATTATTTACCATTTTTTCTCTTGTAGATTCTGAAGAAATATTTAAAAAATCATCTTTACTTATTAATATTTCCTTGACTAAATGAGGTTCTTAAACTACAATTATATTCTTATTATCAAATAGATCTTGTTTTATACTTTATTCCTTATCAAAATTTGATGATTATAAATGATCTTCTTCTCATATACTATGAATTTACTCTCTAAAATCAAATTTATTATCTTAATGTGTTGTAGAAAACTTTGGACTAATAAAATTTAGATCACTTTATTTTTTCAAATATGAATCTTTAGACATTTTTCCAAAAACTTAATCAAATTCTAACTTTGACTATTTTTTTTTTCTTGCTTCATTAATTTATAAACCAGCCTTAGCTGGTACAATATATTCAAACATAGAACCACCAGTTTGTTAGAATTTTTCTTAAATGGGTATTGGATTAATTTTGGTTAAATTGCCATAGTCCACACCTTTTTTTGTCTTTATTCTTATATTTGTCTGTTAACGTTTTTCTTTTTTAGAATCGACTACTTAGTCTTCATGAGATTTAATTTAATACTTAAACTTTGTTTATTAAGGTAGAAGATCTACTTAAATTCCATTTTGAACCATTACATCACCTTTAAAGTCATATGTAAAACCAAATCTGCACCTCTGCAACTCTGTATTTAGCATCTCAATTTCTAATAACTTTTGCTTCTTTTTTGCATCAAATTCTTTACTCTCTCTTTCCTATTGAAGCATTCTTATCTTTTAATCTAATTTTTCTTGCCTAACTTTTATAGCCATTTCATCATCTGCTTCTATAGAGCGAGGATTCAAAACTTTAACTATTTCTTATTAGGGTAATGAATTTAATGGAGGGTTTTAAAAATCGACTGATTATTGATTTATATTTAAGTGTTTATTTTTTATTTATGACAACTCATATTATTATCATCTTTAATCTATTGCATATCTATGAAAATCAATGGTTTAAGGTTAGAATAAGTTTTCTAACTTTTATTTTCTTTCTAATTATGTCGGTAATGATAAACAAGAAATTGTGTCTTTATGTGAAATTTAAGGTTCCTCATTTTCTATATCTTAAGTAACTTATGAAAAAGATAAGATAGATTCTTCATCATGGCGGAAATTATAATTTAATTTACACATTTCAACACATTCCATTAATGCTTAGTTAATATTATAATCAAGTTTTCTCTTATCGAGTTCTTTAAAAAGTATTGCAATTTTTAGTCTATAATTTAATTTATTCATTATGTAATCTGCAAAAAGGAATGCATCTGAAGTCTCACTTATTGAGGAAACTTCTTATTTATAAAAAATATCCTAATACTATATTTAAAGTATTTATTCATCTAAAGATAGTGTTGTTTTCTTCTTAATAGTTAACTAACGAAATTATTGCTAATTATTCATTTTTAATTTACA